>JADDOH010008243.1:0-64695 GCA_016648135.1 Agrypnia vestita
AATCATGTTCCGGGTTCGATTTCCGGTGGTAACTATATAAAAAATAATACATGTTTTTTTCCATGTATGTTTTTAATTTACATTATATAATTAATATCAAACGATAAAACGAATGTACATTATAATAATCTGATTCAAAATAAAACATTATTTTATATCAATTAATTTGACCTCCCATGAAGTTGACTCATAACATAACTTGTTTTATTGATATTATCGTATCCAACGATAATAATTGCCGTTATTAGAAATAAATGACATTTTAGTTTCTGAGTGCAAGTTGCTCTTAGATTAAACACATCATTTTAATTTGATGACTGCCGAGCTTGATTGAACACTTACTATTATTTAAAAATGATAAAACATTTACGTTCATTTAAAATTGATAAATCAAAAATAAACAAGACATAGGTTTGAATGTTTAAATCATAATTATTGGTATACCTCACGCACGAAATTTCAAAATCTTGGTGTCCCCTATCGACAGATCCAGTTGTCATATCTTGATTGGTAACCTAACTGGTCTAGAGACTGCATCTTATCTCCAGATAAGATAAGGTAGGTTCCTCGGGTTGGGATTAGGGTTAGGGTATCCCGTAACAATACATAAACGATAGCACAGTGATGGTGTTAATTCTACATAAATATTACAGTAAATATTTAATGCTTCCGCTGAGACAGTAGTCGGCGAAAAAATCCCGCGCCCTCGCGCCACCGATATTTAAACATTCTCCCGGACAGACGTCACCATACGTCCACACACACACACACACACACGTGTCGCCATTAGCGCATGCGTATGATAGAAAGGCTCTTACGTACCACGTACGAGCGGTATAAAAGCAAAGGTAGGAATATCCCATTGAGGTATTTCCGAGATAAATACAAAAAAACATGTAATTCCTCAAGGAAATTTCTGAATGAAACCTACATCTTATTGGAAACATTAAAAACAATTAATACCTTAGATTTCTTTTTATATACGTGTCTAAATAAATATTTAACTTTTAAGTTGGATATTGCTGTGTTTTCTTTTTATATACATGTAAAAATAAATATTTAACTTTTAAGTTAGATATTGCTGTGTTTACTACCAAATAGTGGACATTTCTGCTTTTGCTATTTACATTATTGGATATTGATGAATTTTCTATGATGTTTCAATCTAAAATCGACATGAACACTCACTTTAATGTAAAGAGGCCATTGTGTCATGTGACAAATCCTCGATGGTTGAAGTGGATATTGCATCCTTTGCTTTTAATAGGGAACATGGTTTTAGAAAAGATAAAGTTATATTTCCTATAAAATCTTTAATTTAGTAAATTAGCAATTCTCGGTGGCTACATTATTTTTTTTTCTATTACTGCCTTCGCTTTTACACCCCTCATTTCATGAAAGATACTTTTGAGGATAAATAAAATACTTCGGTGGTCCCTCGTTACGAAGATGTCGTCTGTCATGGATTATCTGTTGTGTGTCCTCGAGGAGCACTATTTTCGAATCGTATAACCTTCGGCATGTTGCGCAACCTCCATTTTTATTTGTATTTTTTTCAGTTATTGTTCTTCTTTTCGTACCTTTTCTTGGCGTTACCTATTTATAGATACCATTTCACTGAATCATGGGCAGCAGCTTCCCGGTGATCAAGGTCCATGCTACTTCTATTTAGAGCTGGGTATTTTAGTTCAGTTAACTGACCAGAACTGTCATTCACCGAGTCGTTCAGTCGAGTGTTCATTTTGAATTGTTAAATAGATAATTTAAATTATTGTTTTTTATCTACTTCTGTAATGTTCCACCAGGAAATTTTTCAGCCACCACCAAGTTTTCGAAAGAGGGATTGCTTTCATTTTCCGAAGATTTTTTCATTCATTCAGTCTCCCAATATTTTTAAATCCATAGGGAAAGGTGTCTTCACTTTTCAAAATTTTCATTACTCGGCCGTCACAAAATTTTTACTGCCCAGAGAGAAGAAATAGGATTGGCTGCCAAAGATTTCATCGGTTTCGTGATTTAGAATTTATGATTTAATGAACGATTTTATTTAACCTACAGAACTTATGAACCGTGCCGTTCGTTCTTTCAGTAAATTGCATATATTTTCCATGACCCACCCTTCTTTTGCCGCGTCTTTGGAAAGCCATGTAACACTTTTACGAGTACAATAATGTCCATCATACTTGATTCTTTAGAATTATAGTTACTGCGGTAGATATGTATGCCTCCTACCCATTTTTGCTCTGCATTCTTACAACTTTGTGTCTAAGATCATTTTGAAAAATATTAAAAAAATTTTGCATCAAACATGACCCATTTTTTCCATCAATTTAAATAATCATATGTTTTTCAGTCTGGATTTGAAGAAAAAAAAAGTCACAGTTCATATGTTTGGAGATGTACAAATCGATTCAAAGTACGAGATGTCTGGTCGTATTCTCATCATCCCCTTAAACGGAAAAGGAAGAGCTCTCATCAATATACGTAAGTTATAACGAGATAAAAGTTCATTTTTTATCATAATAATTTGTTACCATATTTTTTTTATTTTTTATTTATCTATTAACACACTCCAGGACTTTTACAAAAAAAATAGTAAAGTAATATATGTCAAGCACAATATAAAATTACTAGAAAGAACACAGGACCAGTATATAAAGAAAAACAATGATAATATAAACAAATGATAATGTAAACAAAAAAGTGATTTGGTTTTAAAAAAGTTAAAATAATGTGTCTTAATGACACGGACGTGTCGATAATCAGTAGCGAATTTGTATTGCAATAAGTAACAAATGTACATTAACTGAGCACTTCAAAAAAATATCTAGAAATTGTTATATAATGAATGCCCGAGAAATATAAAAAAATATAATGTAGAAAGCAAAAACTTAGCAATAGTAGAAGTTTAAAAAAAGAATTTTAAAAACAATTATGCTGGTTATAATATTATCCGTTTATATTTCAGGCGATGTGAAGCTGGTCTACTCTTTTGAATACGATTTGGTGAAAGGAAAAGATGGTAAAGAGTATGTGAAGATAAAGAAAGACGACGTGAAGTACGAAATTGGTAAAGCCCACTTTAAGTTGGACAATCTCTTCAACGGCGACAAAGTGCTAGGTATTACCAATTTAATTATATATATCTATTTAATCATTGTATATTTTATGGTGCTGTAATAAGTATAATTAGATATTTAACTGTAAATGGTTACGGATATTTTATACGAACCATATGTTTTTCCAAGAAACAATTCTCGACGTTTCGTTGAAGTCGTATTCAACGTCATCAGGAACCTTAACTCTTTAGTATCGTGCTTGACGTGGGGTTTGAAGTATAAAGTGTTTGAAGTATAAAGTGAACGAACGAACAGATACTTTTTTATATTTGATTTTAACTGGCGTTAGAGAGTAATAATCTTTAAATTCTGAAAGAAAAATATACAAGAGGATTCAGCGACAAAAAGCCCACGGCTATTAATAGCCGTGGGATAATATAAATCCAACATTATAATGTCAGCAAAAAAAAATCAGAATGTTTTTTTATGACAGCGTATTTAATAAATGAATGAATTTTTAATGGTGATGAAATCATTGAATACACTCTGGCAAATTCTTAAAAAAAAGGTTATCGATCATATCAATGGACTAAAATTTGACATTTTGCGAATTCTGCACTATTGATCAAAAGTGCAGTATTTGTAACTGCCCCCAGGAAATAAAGCGGTCTTATGTTACTGTGCTATAGGCACACACTATGCATTCGTTTAGCCTAACCTAAACAAACAAAAATGTATTTTTTGTTGTAGTTCGCGAAATGTCAAACGCAATTTTTTCGATTATTGATTTTATCGGGCACGTTTACAAGAATTCGCGAAAGAGTAGATACATTCAATGATTTATTTCATCACGACTATCAACTGATTAATTTATGCAATGTTCTTTCATTAAAAAAACTTTTTAAAATATATTTATGATCATTACAGGGTTGGATCTATGTCGCATAAACCGAATTACGTGAATTATTGCATAGGCTTTTTGTCAAGGAGTTCTTGTCGTATGACTAAATTTCGCAAACCTTTTGTTATGTCACGAATGCTGTGTTAAATATATCATGTTAAAAGTCAATATATGTTAAAAAAACGCATATATAGTAGACATATATATTATATCATATCATCTCAGTGTATATTTATCTTGTCCCCGCTATTCCAACTCGTATACATTTTACAATATTTTATTTCCTCTTATTATGGTGCCATCTCCTATCGGAGGTCGGCAATCATACTGGCGATTACTTATTTATTTACTGCCGCATGGAACAACTCTGTCTAGTTACACTTACACTTTACTTAGGTCTTTTTAAACAACGATGTATTTTTTTCCAATAATTTGTTTTTTCTCTTTTACAATATAAATTTTTTAATCTATATTTTGCGTTTTCTGTGCTATATTGTGTTTACTTACATTGCTCGTATATTGTTAAAAATATTTTAGGGCCATTCTCGAGTTTCTGTTGGAGAATTCATCAACTCATGAACAATTTTTTTATTATATCAGGTGCTTGTTAAATTGCTGAGGTATATACTTAGGCTAACGTATGATTTGGTTTAAGAAATTTTGGAAAAAACGTTTAAAATAAAAGTTACTTAATAATGGACAGTTAAATATGAATATTTCCGTTTTTTCTCCGTTATTTTGGTACATTATCATTTCATATTATGGAATGCACAAGTTAGGACAAGGACCTGGAAAAGGTTCGATTCCTCGATATATTGATCACAGGGCGAATATCTAACCACTAGGCACACAAGCACATTATTTATCTAAAAATAAACTAGAAACCTATAGATAACAACGTTCTTTATTATCACATATCTAAGACTTTCAAAAATTGCTAATTTAAAAGTAAACACTTACTTTACGTATAATCTGTTAGAGTTTGAAAAGTTGTATGTAATATAAAAAAAACAATAATGAAAAAATTTAAAAAATGCAATTTCGTGACACGTTTTAATTCAAAATTAGTCTCAATAGACATTAAAATATAATGTGCTCATATTTACCACATCGTTACCCCTTTCCCCGCTTTTATTACCACCCTCCCAGTCACCTACCCACTTCAACACCTGACACTTATTTTATTTTATTTTATTTTATTTTATTTTAATTAATAAGAAACAAAAGAGATATTGATAACACATACATTTAATACAAGCTGTCATGTCCTCAATTAAGAAAAAATACATTAAAATTGAAATTATTGAAAAAAATAGAAACCATTAAAAAAACACAAATAAGACAATTAATTAATGTTGAAAGTAATGTCATATAACAGGTTTATACTAAGGAGTTGCTAAAAATATTATTGCCCATACATTCCGTTATGTTTGTATTTTAGGCTGAAGAAGGAACGGTAGTTTCAAGTCGGTTGGCGTTACCAAAAACATGGTGATCCAAAACCATGTGAATTTTTGCGTTTAATTTAATAAAAAATGAATTACTGATTAGAATAGTAACAATATTAATTTCATCAATTTGTTTTATTCCAGGTGAAACGACAAACAGGATATTAAATGAAAATTGGCGCGATGTAATGGGAGAAATGAGTCCATCTATCGTGAAGGAGGTGAGGATAGCCTCCACACTGTCGGTGCAAAAATTATTTTCGCAAATACCTTACGATGATCTGTTTCTGCCTTAAGGCTGCATCGCCATCGCTAGTTTAGCCGCTGTAAAATAATCATCCCCGAGTGCTAGCTACTTCAATTTATGGCCTTTTAATCTTCGTCATAAAACACGACACAGTTTGTTAAAACACGATGAAAATTACGTTGTCATGTACAATGTAATGTATTGTTTGCTTTTAAACTTTGTTTTCTTTCAACGAGGATTAAAATTGTTAAGATTTCAGTGACTTTCAGCGCAACAAAATGTTAACTCATTTGATTCATTGAAATAATTACGGGCTTACTTTTTTTAAAAACTGAAAAAAACAATAAAAAAAAACTAAATACGTAAATTTCTAGAAAAAGAAGTAATTTCTTCGTCTTCACATTTTTGGATCTTTAAAGTTATGTTTATAGCTCGGACTGGAAAACAAAACATATCATCTATCATTTTATGTTTACCAGAATATCATGTAGGTACTCGTACATGTGAAAATCGTACTGGGATATTTACGCGGATTTATTATTCCTAAAGAATACATAGTTTATCCTCCGCTTATGGCTATGGTATTTAAAACTATTAATTATTTTTAAACAAATATTTATATTTTTGTAGGATGTATATAGTGTTAAGCTTAATAATAAAATAAATAAAACTATTTTTTGAGTATATTTTTATTGAATGCATATTGTCCCACCTCATTGAACCTGAACATCCCATCCCTATCCTGGACAAAACTTTGCATACTTTGTTACTCTTTAAATTCTGCGCAAATACAATGCCCACCCAACTCGAATTTTGAATTCTAAATGGAAAAAATTCCAATTGGAATTTCTGCAGGGTTTTTATCATTTTATTTAAAAAGTACTGAAACGAGTGAATCTTTCATATTCGATATAAGTTACTGTAATAATAGTCCAACGTTTTACCAAAAATAATTCAGAAATGTTGAAAAAAAATGCAAAGTTTGATGTCGCATATCTCCATGACAATTGATCGCTGGGCTGGATTGGTCATGATTACTGGAACATTTTCTACTCATGATCGAGGAATATAACGCTGTATACATTCACCCTTATGTCCCTCACTTCTATTAGACCAAGACCTCTTACGTTATAGTATCAAACCTGAAATATTTTCTGTAGATGTATACTAAAGTAGGTACGATGGTTTGGATATTATGATATTTGATTTTGGAGTATTTTGGCAGACAACAGGTAATACAGGTGCAAAAAAGGGGTAACTAAAACTTAAGATGATGAATAACGAAAGTAAATGTTGTGATGAATCACCTGTTTCTATAGATTTTTTATTTTTATTTTATTATTTTTATTTTGAACTCTAAGATGCTACGCGGGAAAAATTGAGCTAAACCCACCTGGCGGAGTATTGGAGCTACAAAAATTTGGGAATGATGAAACGCTAGTATTGGGAGGGAGTTAGTAGCGATTGATCGGATATAGGTTACGGGCAGTTACTATTCAATTCTTATAAATCATATTAATCTTGTGGTAAAGCCGTGTTTGGTACAAATGGTTGACGATCGATGCGGTCCGAGCGGTCCACATGTGCTTCCCATAAAAAATACTGAACACGGTTTTCGTAGATTTGGGTCGCGGTTATTGCGTTTTGAGCCGTTAAAAAACCGATTAACGTCTACTCTAAGGTGACGATGATATTGACAGTTCCACGAGGTTTCTGAATTATGGACCTTTTTGCTGGGTTTTTGAAACCGTTTAAATGTCATTAATCGCCTTCTTAAGTGGATTGCCGCGCAAGAGAGATGGGAGATTTAAGCAAAAGTAAGGAAGGCGGGTCCTAATTTGGGGATCGCGAGAGGAAAACGCCCCATAAATAATTTATAGGAATTGGCCGTGAAGCACGGATTAAACGTATACGATGTACCAGAGGGGTGACCTTAACTGAGCGGATAATGATTTATTTTCGTTTCGCGGGAGTCGGATAACGTAGGCAGATAGGAAAGTTAACTATAATTCCATTATATTTATCTGTAGACTAACGTTCTGTCGAGAAGCGAATAATGATTCATTTTCGTTTCGCGGGAGTCGGATAACGTGGGCGGATAGGAAAGTTAACTATAATTCCATTATATTTATCTGTAGACTAACGCTCTGTCGAGAAGCGAATAATGATTCATCTTCGTTTCGCGGGAGTCGGATAACGTGGGCGGATAGGAAAGTTAACTATAATTCTATTATATTTATCTGTAGACTAACGCTCTTCAGGCTTTTACAACAGATAGGTAATTGCGCAATAAAGGTATATACAGTTAGGAAAGAGATAACGATAACGTGTAAGCATATTAATGGCACGACAAGAAAATAATATACTCAAATATAGATACAATATATTAACTATGTAATCACTACAAACCTGTCCGACATTAGCGTAGTCTCATCAGAACGGATAACGTGTATACGATTGGCTATTCTAGCTCAGATTTCGCCGGGTTTGGTAGTAATAACCCACAAAACATAATTGGAACAAGTGTATCTAGATAAGAATATTGTAAATAAAATAATATGAATTTGCGGCCCATATACACATGAAATAAAAGGATAAAGCGTATGGGGATCTTATAGATGGATGGATAAATGAAACAAATATATATAGGAGTAAATGCAAGTAAAAAGCAAGCATATAAGTACCAAAAACATAGGAGAACATAGTGTGATAGAAATTCGAAGACGGGAGGAACAATAATGTGAAGTGGAACGGATATAGCAAGAGCATGTAATAATGATAAACGTACAAATACAGACAACTACTTGAGACCGATTCGACAGATACTAGCAATCTTTCAACACACCTCTAAGAACATGGTGAGTGGTATATAGTTATCAGCGGAGGCGTCCAGTACCTTGGCAATAAATAAGCACTGAATTAATCCGACGCCTTGCCTGCGGCACTGGAGGTTTATTTACTTATTTATTTTATTTATTTTCATTTATTGGGTTTCTTACAGCCATATAATTAATCAATCTTTGAAGAAAAGACAATAATTGATGTACAGAGTTTTGGGCCAATTACGCGAAAACACATACATACAATCGATAAAAGAATAAGAAAAACATGTCCAATAGTGGGTTTGTGTGAGTGTGTATTTGTGTGTTTATTTATTTATTTATTTATTTTGTTTTGTGAAATGTTCAATTTTTCAATAAACCCCTGAACGCGGTTGCCGAGAACGTACTTGCTCTCTCATATGTAGAATTTCTTCTACACGATCTAACTGACCAACCACGTTCAGGGTTATCTTACCAGGATTCTAAGCCTCAATGGTTGTGGTCCATTCCCATTACTTTCTTTCAGATTGGTTGGGGAATTGTATGGAGAAAGTAAAATAAAAAAAAACAGGGCCTGTATGGTTTTTACATGAGGTTTAATTACAAAGATGTTATCCAGTCAGTTCAGTACACAGAGAATATTTCAAAAGGCACAAATTTTACAGTATATTATACAGTTTATAAACATGGTTTCATACGGGACAATGAAATACAATAGTAAAAGGGTTTGGGAAAAAACACAGCGCCGAATTATCAAGTATGACCCTGGTGGCTACTAAAGTCAAAATGGATACTCCTTTATAACGGAATTTAATCACAGTCGGGTCCAATACAGAATATTAATTTACATATAGTTAAGCTTCCAGAGGTCGGCCCAGTAGAGGCTCATGGGATATAAGAGTAGGTAGGAACAGGGATTGGAACAGACTTTGTGTTTCCTATTTTAAAAGTTACATCACTTGAGTTCGATTAATGTCACTTGGTTATCCCTTTGGTAACTTTTGTAAATAGTTTGCGAATGTTATAGATTGGCCATAATTGGCAGCTGTAAATTATGTATAGGTATAATCAAACACTTGAAACCTGTAATTTTTCTTCTGAGTATGGAGTGGATCGACCACCTTTAGTAAGGGTGCCAGCCACGACCAGCTGTAGGAGGCGGCGACGGTTGTCTTCCGTCAGCTGATCGGTCGGAATGCCCGAACCGGGCGGCCGAAGTTTATGGCGATTTTTAAAACAAGAAGACGCCAGCCAATGACGGTTGAATCTTATGAAGTCCAACGCACGGTATTTTTATTAAAACTTAAAAGAACAGGCCTTGTTTAATAGGGGACGAAAACGATTGTTTTTATTATACCCCTTGTTGGCGGGGAATGTTCAGGACGCCAATAGTAATGTATTATATTTTTTGCAAAGGGGGCTCAAGGCGCTTGCGAGGAACTTTTTTTTAACTTTGGTTTACTTCACCCTGGTTGTTTATAAAAACATAGAGAACAATTATTATAATGTATTTATTGTGAGACCGACATTGTCTCACACGACGAACTCGTTACTATATGCGTTTAAACTAGTTGAACACACTGTTTAACTTTATAACCCGGCGGGAAGTATTTTATTAAATCGTTTGAACACACTGTTTAGCTTTGTAACACGGCAAGAGGTATGTTATTGGCTCACATTTGAAAATTTACAACGAACAATTCCGGCACCGTAACTTTTATATAAATGGCGGCCGTAATTTGCTTAGGGCGGGCGGCGTAGCTGACACAGAGCTCGGTTCCCGGATGATGACTCGAAGACTGACTGGTGGAGACTGACTTGCCGGGCGCGGAGTTATCCTATATTAGCGCGGAGCGGAAGAGGGTGCGGGGGGGGGGGTTGCGCGCCGGTACAGTTGCTCCAAGAGTATGGCAGCGCGGCCTACGGTGACACGCCTTGCGTCTCCTGCCCGGAGGCCCCGCGAGGGCGGTTCACAGGGATACTATCATAGTGTGTGTGACTCGTAAGCCTGTGTGTGTAACCTACGCGCGCTGGCTCCGGCCGCCTCGCTCGACGTGTGCGATTTCGCGTATTATTTGGTTAGGACGGAATATGTAATATTTACTTATTTTAAATTTATTTTGTTACGACAGAATAGTAATACTTCCTTTTTTGTCTAAAAGGAAGCATTACATTTGGGAAAAATTAAAAGCAAAACGATCTTAAAAATTTTCCACTGAATTTAAAAATTTACTTTAATTTACATTAATAGTTTATTGTGTTATAGCGAATAGTACTCTACCAGTATTATATTGTTCGAGAATATTCACTGTCTATTTAACATAGTTATTTTGTGGATCAATCTTACTGCCAATAAAAATAATAATAAATGGTTACAAATTATGTTTAAATTCCGCAACGGAGGGACCTAATACGTCCCTGTGCGCGGGGAACCGCGGGCATAAGACAGGATTCATTGGGTGATCCACGAGAAAAGATCGCCCAAAATTAATTTAAAATTAGGTATAGTACCTTTGAACGATTGTTATATCTAGGTATGCAGTGTGTACATGGTGAGTGTAGGGAAATTGATACAATGATATAGCAGCCAAGGATCGTTAAATTTCCGATAAAGACGAGTGAAAATACGAGGGAACGGGACATGATAATGGTAGATAATGAAGAAACATCAACTATGATTAGGGGAGTACCCGATAGATTGTGGTTACGGTTGATCAAACGACAATATGGACTGAACTTAGAAATTAAATATTAAAAATTAATTATCGCGCTTGTGAAGCGAATTTAAATCGTCCGAAGCCACCGAGTCCGCCCCAAAACAGAGACAGGGACCACAACAGAAGGTGGAGTTAAACTGACAGGTCCAAGAGGGAATGTGTTTTTCTTTGCCAAACTGAATCTAAGGGACAAAGATTTGGGTATCAAGGAAAGTAGGATATTGAAAATCCTGGAAACACACGACTTAGGACCTTTGGCTGCTGGGAGGGGTATTAGAGGTAACGCGGAGTCAGAATTCAGGCAGTTGGGTGAACGTCTACGGAGGTGCGAAATCCGCGTCGGTTGTGTTTTTGGGTGATAGTTACCGTCGACTTAGTATGTCAAGTGTCTTCGTCGTCGAGTGTCCCAGTGTTTGAAAATTATAGTTTAACTTCAAGTGAAAGTGGTGTACGGGTAATTATACTCTTCGACATTGTTGATTGCTCACGTTAAAAGAAAAGGGGGGTACGGGTTTGATTTTATTTTATAAAGGGTAATTAATTTGGCATATTAGAACTTCGGAAGTTACTGCGCTTTATTAAGTTGATTAGTCCGGCATATATAGAACTGATATTTGCAGATCTCCGGAAACTAGCTGTGCGTTATAAAGATACCTATTTTATGCTAAACACGCGGGAAGTTGTTAAAAGATAAAGGAGTTGTTACTAACAGATTCGATTTTAAATAAGTCTTATAAAATACCTATCTTTTGCTAAATACGCGAGGTCTCATTTTAATTTTTACATTTGTAAGGCATATAATATTTCGTTATATGAAATGTTTCGATTAGACCGGATTTATTTTAGTTATTGAAAGAATATTTAGTTTATTTTAATAATTTTTTTTTTGTTTATGTTTAATAGTAAGAGTCCGTTAAAATTATAGCGAATAAATTCTGGGATTAAAAATACGTCTAGTGAAAAATATATAGCTGATCTCGCGGGGTATCAGGTTCAGCCCATAATAATCTAGATTTTCATTTCGTTTAAAATTATATAGAGTAATTCCGTGAGAATCGGGGTTTATTTACAATTTCACAGATTTATAAATTCCATTATTCTAGAAAATTATATAAAATAATCTCGTGAGAATCGGGGTTTATTTACAATTTCACAGATGTATAAATTCCATTATTCTAGAAAATTATATAAAATAATCTCGTGAGAATCGGGACTTATTTACAATTTTACAGATGTATGAAATTTCATTATTCTAAAAAATTATATAAAATAATCTCGTGGGGGTCGGGGTTTATTTACGGTTTTACAGAAGTACAAGTTTCACTATTTTATAAAGTATATAAAATTGCTTCCGTTCGGCCCGGGTTATCTTATATTATATAGGAAAACATAGGTCCCGCGCTATTAAAACATATAAAAACGTTTCATGTGGCCGGGATTATTACGCGCGTTGGGGAAAGTCTATAAGGTAAAAAATATGTTTAATTTGATTCTGGTTATTTTATATTTTATGAAAGATATTTGCCTCGCGGACTTAAACTATGAAAAAATGTTTCAATTAGTTCTGGTTATACTTTAGGAGTGATGTAAACTTCGCGGTTGTATAATTTGGGTTACTTTGTATTGTACGAAAACGTAAATCTCGCGTATAAAAACGCGTATAAAAAAAAAACGTATATCATGTATTCAAACATATAAAAACTTCTAGTACATTGTTTCGATAGACCGGGGTTGTATTATACTTATAAAGATGTTGTAGGGCCTCGTTATATTGAAAATATATAAAAACCGCCTGGGGCCGGGTCTTCTTATTTATAAACTATATAAGATTTCGTTACATTTAGTTATATAAAATGCTATCGTTCGGGAATTCGCGTTTCATTTTAAGCATATATAAATATAGGGTCCCGTTTTTAAACAATGTTAGTGTTTCGTTTAGAATTCGCGCCTTCATTTAATAAATATGAAACATGTAGATTTCAATTAGAACTATTTTAAAATGTTTCGTTTAGAAATTCGCGTCTTGTATTATAAATGTGAAACTTATAATATTCGTTTTGAGCTAAAACGTATGAACATAGAAACACTACAGTTTTGACCGCTATTTTGTTTACTATGCCTAGGACATTCTTGCGGTGTATTAGACTTGATGGTAAAATTTAAACTCTTACTCTGTTTAAAATATACGTAGTGTCTCCGCCTAGATTGGCTTCACGATATACTTTATGAAATTTGTAAGTTCCGCTGTCCTAAAATTATATTTAAATTACCTTCGTTTAGATCGGGTTATATCATATTCCTCGTGGAACGCGTAAACCTCGTTGTCCTGAAACTAAATAAGGATGTTTCATCTAGACCGGGTTCATTTTACATTTTAGGAAGAATATAAATCCCGCGTCTTTCACTACATAAATGGATTTGGTAAGATTGGGGTTGTTTATACTTGTAGAAATTACAGAATCCCGTTATTTTTAAACTATATTAAAATGATAAATTATATTAAAATGATTTAAACTATATTAAAATTTGCCGGAGAGTAGATATCAAATATTCGAGATGATAATAAATTTATATTAAGAATAATATTAAGAATAAAACTAAATCGGCGGACCCTAAAAGTAATATGTATTGACCTTATAAAGATGTAGACTAGTGGGGTTTTATTATAGAAGCAATCAATTCTTTAACAACAACAAGTGGACAAGTGGTTGCTTCATGGGTTTGTTAAAACTTATAAATGGATGGAATCCTAGATTCAAAGCTTAATCCCGGTATTTCGGATAAATATAAGAATATGTAACATCGGAAAATAACGGGTAACGGGTTTTATGAAAAATATCGGTGCGTATAATCATTAGAGTATGATCATTAGAATTAGAGTCTAGTCTCGATGACCCGGGTAAGTACGGATGCGTAAGGACTATGTAACAGTATTATTAAGATATATGAATACTTACAATTGTCGAGCTAGAGTCTAATTCCGGTATCTCGAGGAATATAAATTTAAAGAAAAGAAAATAATGTCTAGTTTCGGTTTGATTAAAGTATATACACCGTATAGTTGCAGAGGCTGGATACTAAGCCCCAGCTACGGAAACTTATAAACGCGTATGGCAGGATCAAAGGTTAGGTCGCGAACTATAGTTAATTAGGGGCCTGTGAATCGTATGCGCGTGCAAGGCAAGTGTCCGCAATCCTTAGGTATAAAGTGAGGTACATGAAGTGAAACTACGATGCACTGGACTGGATATAATCGGCGGCAGATGGGTAAGTCATGTCATCCTCTTTCCGTTTGAGATTATCACGATATATAAAGGTGGCGCACGATTAAGAAGAATGGTCTCGGGTTCGACACCCCAGACAGAGACGGAAGAAGCGCCGACAGTGAAAGCTAACCCCTGTACCGTAAACTTTACATATGTTTTTCCACAGGTGTTGTTTGCATGTTGAATCCGTACTGACCATAATAGGGGCGAATTAATTTGCCAAATTAACCCTTCTCTGCATGTGTGTGAACTTCCAGGGATCGGGCGGCTCGTGTGCTCGACGCCGAACTTATTTATTTACTTCTATTTATTTATTTAATTGATTGAGTGATTGAATAATTAATTAATTAATTAGGTATTTATTTGTCTATTCATATATATATATTTATTTATTTGTTTATTTATTTATTTTTCATTCAGTCATTCATTCATTTATTTATTCATCTATTTATAAATTATTTATTTATCTATTTATTTATTTAATTGATTGATCGATTGATTAGTTAATTGATTATATATTTATTTATTCATTTATTTGTTTGATTGACTGATTTATTAATTAATTAATAATATATTTATTTATTTATTCATTTGTTTAATTACTTATTAATTTATTAATTGATTAATTTATTAAATGATTAATTAACTAATTAATTTATTAATTTATTTATCAATTTATTTATTTATATATTTATTTATTTACGTACTCATACGACTGTGCATCGTCGGGGGGGGGGGGGGATAGTCAGATCAGCATCACCACCGTCATCATCACCGAATGCCGTGTCCCAACTATATACCACGCGCCAAATTACATCACCGTCACTGAACGCCGCGTTCCGATTACACACTACTCGCTATGTTACGTCGTCGCCACCGACCGCCGCGTTCCAGTTATATATAGTCAGGAGGCGTTTCGATAGCATCATCATCATCATTAGCAGTGTCCCAGTTATATACAGTCAGGGAGCGTTTCGATAGTTCAATTTCAATTTTTATTTCAATTTCAATTTTTATTTATTACATAAAATGTACATTACAAACATTCTGTTCAATGCATACATATTATTAACTTACATCTAAAAATATACATATACACATATACATACACATCCATATACACATATACATAAACACATATGTATACACACATACACATATACATATACATACATACATACACACACATATACATATTGTGTATTAAAATACTAATTTATTATTAAACAATTATTAAACAATTAGAAGTGACCTGTATAATCTGGTCAAAGGTGTAGGAGAATCCTGCTTCGGAAAACCCCCTCAGACACATGGAATATATCAATATCCAAAGCGATCTTGTTCAGCATAGCTGTAGCTTTTCCAACAGGCATAACCATCGGCAGGTTGGTCCTGTATATTGGAATGTGAAACAATCTATGCTGACGATGTCTAAGGTAATTATCAGGAACATACAAACCAATGCTCTGCATAATTTCAGTATTGTCGATCATACCGCGCAACAATCGATAAAAGTGTGTAATCAAATACACATTCCTTCTAGTCTCTAAACTATTGTAGCCAAGCATACCCTGGAGAAACTCGGTTGGGTAAAGCCAAGGATAATGCCCGTACTCTCTCATGTAGAGATATCTCAGAAACTTCTTTTGGACTTTCTCCACCATAAGAGAGTACTTGCTCTCATGTGGCCCCCAGATCATCGAGCCACTCTCGAGTCTACTCCGCACCAAGGAGTTGTAAAGAGTTCTCAGTACGCGGGTATTCTCGAAAACCCTGGCAGTACGCAGAACAAATCCTAACATTCTCAGAGCATTACCACTGATCGTCTCTATGTGATCGTGAAATGTCAGGCTGCTTACAAATTTAACACCTAGATCTTTAACATTCGATGTTCTTGTCAGATTTTGGTCGTTCATTTTGTAGCGAAAAAATAGAGTTTTTTGGGCCCTAGTGAAGGATGTAACCGAACACTTGGAAACATTAAACAAAAGTTTATTTCGTCTTCCCCATTCACATATATTTGATATATCTGTTTGGAGAAGATGAAAATCGTCCAAAGTTGACACCTTTAAGAAAAGCTTTAAGTCATCCGCAAATAACAGAAAGCGCGAGTTTAAAATTACACTTTTTATATTATTGATAAAAATCGAGAACAACAATGGACCCAGGTTAGATCCTTGCGGGACACCCGAGAAGGTATAGAAGCACTCTGACGCGAATAGACCGTAGGAGATGTATTGGTTCCTATTTTGGAGGTAGCTCGCCATAAATTTTAGCATACCATCCGAGAAACCAATCTCATACAACCTTTTCAATAAGACATCATGGTTGACTGTATCAAAGGCTTTGGCGAAGTCATTATATGAACAGTCTACCTGATGTCCCGCGTCCAGAGCTTCCGTGACATAATTTGTGAAAATCATCAGATTGGTCTCAACCGAGCGGCCCTTCCTGAATCCATGTTGTTCATCAATTATAAACGGCTCTACTCGGGAAGCGACGGTTTTACTTATTATAATTTCAAATACCTTAGCTGGTGCAGAGAGAACAGCTACAGGTCTATAATTTTCTACGGATAACTTAGAACCACTCTTGTGTATGGGAGTAACTTTTGACGTCTTCCATGTTTCCGGGAAGACCCCTGTATTTACAGAAAGATTAAACAAAAAACATAGCGGTTTTTTTATCAGTTCCACACAGCCTTTTAAGAAGAATGTTGGAATGAGATCTGGCCCAAGAGAATGGGTATTACTTAGATTTTTAATAGTGTCGGCCACATCCTTTTCATTGATATATTGAACATCAATAGACTGTGCACCGATCGGAGAACATGTTTTAGCAATATTAATATCGAGAAGCGGAGGTTCATTACTATAGACTGTTTTAAAATGACCTGCAAACGCCTCGGCAATATCTGCACCCCGTACCATTTTTTCGCCCCAAGTCATGGAATCAATATTCCCACCATCCGCTTTTTGGGATTTTATATAGGCCCAGAACGTATTAGGGTCTTGTAGAATATTGTTTTCCATCCTGGAAATGAACTCTCGGTGTGCCAATCGAATGCTACGTCTTACGATAGATCTGTAATGTCCAAACATTTCATAATCGCTGTGACGGCCAAAGGCTTTCCAGTTTTTATGATAGAAATGTTTAGTTCGTATATCCCTAACAATATCCCTAGAAAACCATTCCGGATATCGCCTTCCGCCGGTAGCCTGAGATTTTCGTGGGAAGCAGGAATCTAGTACACCCTCGACAGTATAATAAAAATATTGTACCGCCTCATTCACATCCGATATGGTATACATCTCGCCCCAGTCGGTAGCGTCCATAAGAGAGTACAGTCTGTCGAAGTCACCTTTATCAAAGTTCCAGCCCCTCCGACGAACCGTACCCTCTCCGGGAACTCTAGTTCGACGGGGGCGATATGAACTCGGATTGTAACAAAATTCAAGTGCGGGATGGTAATTATCTTCTTTCGTAAGAGGTGATAATGACCGAGAAATATCAACTGCCCTTCTACAAAATATTAAATCCAGAGTTCTATTTCTGGAGTTCAAAATATTATTATACTGCGAGAGACCTAACATAGAGCACAAAAAAATTAAGTCAGCTTCTACGCTCGAATTGTCACGAGCTGACTGCAGGTTAAAGTCTCCCAATATAATGAGGTTTTTATCCTGAAGTAGTTCTAAACTGGATAACATCTTATCGAAGAACAGTCGATACATATCAGTCTCACTCGCCGGAGGAAAATATAATACACAAACGAACGTAATATCGAGTTCGTATGTCAGTTTTACCCAGAGATCTTCATTGGACGTTTCCAAAATAGAAAAACGCTCGACTTGCAAGTTTTCTCTATTTCTCACTCCCAACAAACATCCCCCACCCTGCCTGTGGCCACCGCGATCTCGTCTTACTATTGTAAAATTACCATCGAAAAGTTCTGAGTCAAAAACGCTAGCATTCAACCAGGTCTCGGTTAGTGTTATAATGTCAAGATCACAAGCCGAAACATTGTTGTAAAAATTCACACATTTCGTTTTTATTCCCCGAACATTCTGATAATAAAATATCAATTTTTCGTTTGCTGCATTATCACGAACTAGTCATTTTACTGAAGGAAGGCGCGGTGCATCTCGCGGTTTCGCCTCCCACTCTTTTATAAATGAGTTGCGCGGCCAATTTTCGCTTTGCAAAATCTTATTAGCCGTACTTTTAGGGATACCGATTTTAAATGACGAGTATTCACCCCGTGATTTGATCTTTGTTACCTTAAATGAGGCTGTACTCACCAATGAGGTTAAATAAGATGACATGTCGTCGCTCGAGGTGTCCTTATGGAACGGATAGAAATGATAATATTTGAGATCTTCATCTTTTCGCTTTCCCAAGGGTCCCCGAACGACGGCACGCCTCTTGTTTTGAACAATTGTCCAATTTGCGTTATTGGAGGGCACTGACACTGTCGTTTCCGCATTTCCGATGGCCTGCGAAGCGCCAGCAGCAGAAGATGCAGCAGGAGAGATGGTTGAGGCCTCACAAGATGGACCAGTGACAGCCACAGCGTAGTTAACAGGCTTTTGCCTGTTTTTTTCTTCTCGCGCTGCTGATCGTGTAGTCATTTTTCGAGATGCTGCTTCGCTGTCACCGCTAGCGCTCGGTCGATTTGTTGTGACAGGCGCAGGCGGCATGTCAACAATGAGTGTTGCGGGCGGCGGCGGGGGAAGAGGCGAGGGGCCTGCGGGTACTGCTGTCGCGGGGACTGCGCACTCTGTACGCGCAGACACACACACAGGCGCAGTTGTCGGTGTGCGGATCGCTCCTTGCATTCCGCGGTTCGTCGTGGCGGTCTCGGAGATATTGTCACCAGAATGCCCGCCGGTAGATCCTGACTCCTTCACAGCGTTTAAAATGCTCCCGAGTCCCTTTGTGACGATATCTTCCAGCTTCTGCACTCTTTCTAGCACCAGCTCAAGTGTTTTGCTCTGTTGAGCCACAATTTCCAGAAGTTTTTGCTCCATTATGGTACAAATTATTAATTTTTATAGACGCGAGACGAGGCACGTCAGGCGTTCAGTACTATCGCGCGGCGAAAAAAACTAGCTATCATCATCATCATCATCATTAGCAGTGTCCCAGTTATATACAGTCAGGAGGCGTTTCGATAGTATCATCATCATCATCATCATTAGCAGTGTCCCAGTTATATACAGTCAGGAGGCGTTTCGATAGCATCATCATCATCATCATCATTAGCAGTGTCCCAGTTATATATATAGTCAGGAAGCGTTTCGATAGTATCATCATCATCATCATCATTAGCAGTGTCCCAGTTATATATAGTCAGGAGGCGTTTCGATAGCATCATCATCATCATCTTCATTAGCGGTGTTCCAGTCATATATAGCCAGGAGGCGTTCCGATAGTATCATCATCATCACTAGCGGTGTTTCAGATATATACCGTCGGGAGACGTTTCGATAGTATCATCAACATCATCATCATAGCAGTGTCCCAGTTATATATCGTCAGGAGGTGTTTCAATAGTATCATCATCATCATCATCATTAGCAGTGTCCCAGTTATATATAGTCAGGGGGCGTTTCGATAGCATCATCATCATCATCATCATCATTAGCGGTGTTTCAGCTATATATCGTCAGGAGTCGTTATGATAGTATCATCATCATCATTAGCGGTGTTTCGGCTATATATAGTCAGGAGACGTTACGATAGTATCATCATCATCATCATCATCACTAGCGGTGGTTCAGCTATATATCGTCAGGAGGCGTTTCGATAGTATCATCAACATCATCATCATTATCAGTGTCCCAGTTATATATCGTCAGGAGACGTTCCAATAGTATCATCATCATCATCATCATTAGCGGTGTCCCAGTCATATATAGTCAGGAGGCGTTCCGATAGTATCATCATCATCATTAGCGGTGTCTCCGATATATATATCGTCAGGAAACATTACGATAGTATCATCATCATCATCATCATCACTAGCGGCGGTTCAGCTAAATATCATCAGGTGACGTTTCGATAGTGACAACATCATCTTCATCAGTGATGGCAGGGTTCCAGTTACACATCAGTCGGAGATAATTAGGCAGATCCCCTCATCATCGATGGCAGGATTCTAGCTGTACACCATTTGGAGAAAATACACCGACATCCCTGGCCAGGGGCTAGGCATATCCCTACTGTCCAGATCCACCTTTCCATCTACTAATACGAGGGGTCATGGCCTCGTGAACCACATGGCAACCAACCATTACAAGTATTTATTTATGTATTGTATATGTAAGTATATGTATGTATATTATATTTTATTAGTATGTATCTATTCGTACGTAGTGTATGAGGGTGCTCTTCACGGGTGGCACAACACCCGTGCGGATGTCTTCCCTCGTCTGGAATGGATTGAACGTATTGATGCATACCAGATTATAATAAGTACTACCTGGGAGGGTGATTGCAGTCACTGTAGTGTCGCGAATGGCCAATGGGCTGTAGTTGCTCACAGGCGAGGGTTGGGGAGCCTAGGAAACTCCCCCTCCCCACTCGCATATTTTTGACTTGACAGGTGGCCCGGGACCATCTTTACAGTAGCTTCAGTATATATACCGTAGTTTAACTTAGTTTTACCTGGAGGAGTTGGAATTCGGGGGGCAAACTGGCTCTGAGCCCGGACGCCAGACACTGACGCGAGGGATGGTGCGGTACTTTGCACAGAAGAGGCCCAACATGAAAAGGCGCATCCAGGCTCAGGTCAACGTATCCGGAACTCGTGTCGGAAGAAGGAAGATGGGATCAGTCACCGATGAGCCTTTGGGTATGGAGGGGCCGAATTTAAAGCAAACACATGTTTCGCGTACACATACATTTATACATACCTCCCACACCCCCTTTATCCATTAGAACCCACCGTACCACTAGAATGAGACATAGGGCCAGATACAGGTGACGGAACTTAGGCCGGCTAGTAAATAAACGTAACAATGTAATTGATATAAGAATAATGAAGAGTAAACATAAAGGATCGTAAGGAATAAGCACAGCGAGATAACGGCGGAAGATAAAAATATCAACCAGCAAGGGTGTCGAAGACGGAATCACCCATAGGAGCGGTTACGAAGGACTTGAGGGCTTTCAGGGGACCTATGTACTCTATATGTGCATGCGCATGTGATAACGGCACGTTACTAACCTTTCCAGTGGATGGCGGTCGATCCCATACAGGTAGGACAATGGGGGATCGAGCGGAGAGGGCGTGGGAGCAGAGGATCGCGCACTCTGGAAGCGCAGCTACACCAGATGCAGTTGTTTCAGTCCGTAGGAATGATAGGTAAATAATATAGGGCCACGGAACATAGTATGTTTAGCAATTGCACCGTAGGGCTTAATTGACGTGCTAGGTAGTTTTGTTTGCGTTTTCCATGAACATTCACGAACTTCATACCCCAGTATTTAATTTAAGTAAAGCTTGCGTTAGGGTTACCACTAAACCAATTCATCCCCTATAGTTCGAAACAAAAAATTACACAACGTGAACTGGGGAGGTCTTGAATAAAGCGAGGGTGTTTGGAAATACTACGTTAAAAGCCGTAGAGCCTTCACCCGACGTAGATAGATAGCTTGTTTGCCTCTAACAAGGCGTAAACTCAGTTAGGAGTAGGATCGAGCTGAAAGGCGAAGAAGAGGAGTCATCACAAGGGTAATTTTAATACTGTGATAACAATCTTTTTGCCGCTGATGAGAATGAGACGTATGATTCATCGAAGAAGTTGATATCAACACAGTGGCTATTCACCAGATTGGCAATCCTATTTCTTGGGCCATTGTACACGTAACTTAATGTGGATTTAGTGGTTTCTAACAATCTACGCACTCTTAGATCCGGCCTAGCAGTGATAATGCCAAATTGTTCCAGGATCTCGGGCGAGTCTATCTGTCCGTTGACAGATTTGTAGAAGAAGGTCAGATCAGACAATTGTCTTCGAATGATTAGTTTGCTGATTCTAAATCTGTTATATACGGTCTCAATATCTCCTGGTGATCGTGTACGATAGGCGATGCATTTACATAGTTTGCGTTGTATTTTCTTTCGAGCTGATTGATTAGTTTATTGGTATACGGCGACCAAATGACAGAACAGTATTCTAAAATCGGTCTCACAAGACTGTCGAATAGTCGTACCAGCGTGTAGACATTGCTGAAGTCCTTCCCAGCTCTAATGATGTAACCAAGAGTCTTGAAAGCTTGTGACGCAACTTTCTCCACGTGGCTTGAGAAATTCAGTTTATGGTCCACAATAACGCCAAGGTCCTTTGCCGAGGTGACTATCGGGAGATGATGTCCATCAATGAGATAATTAGCCTGATATTGATTTCGTGATCTAGAGAATGACATTACTGAGCATTTACCGATATTTAACATTAGTTTGTTTTTAGTACACCACCTGTGGAGTTCATTGAGATCGTGCTGAAGAATTTCTAAGTCTTGGTCATTCATGATTCTTCTGAAAATTTTCATGTCATCTGCATATAGTAGGTAATCGGATAGTAAATTGTCTGCGATGTCATTGATGAAAATATTAAAGAGAATCGGACCAAGATGTGACCCTTGAGGGACACCAGAGCATACTTCATACTCTTCAGAGATAAATCCATTAACTCTGACTTGTAGGAATCTGCCAGTTAAATACGAATGGAACCACTCTAATGCTGTGCCTCTCACACCATACAGACCGAGCTTGTCAATCAGGATTCCGTGGTCTACCATGTCGAAAGCCTTACTGAAATCTGTGTAGATAGCATGTACATCCACCCCCTGGTTCAGAGCATTGAGTATGTAGTTAATGTATAGATACAGATTCGTTGTTGTAGATCCGCCACCGAAGAAGCCACGCTGCTTTGTAGTAATTATATTTTTGAATGCAAATGTAAGTTGAGGAAGAATTAGTTTCTCGAAAAGCTTTGACATGGCAACTTGTATACATATCGGGCGGTAGTTAGTTACCTCAGACCTAGTACCAGATTTGTGAATTGGGCTTATGAACGAGAGTTTCCATGCCGAGGGAAAGACTCCTAGCTGTAGTGATTTGCTGAATATATGCGTTATGGGCTCGCAGAGACCGGCTGCACAATTCCTTAGGAAGAGATTCGGTATACCGTCGGGCCCAGATCCTTTGCCGACCTTCAGGCTCGTTAGCTGTATAAAGACGTTATCAAAGGTGACGCTAAATTCCGATAAGTTAGCATCTTTGACGCTTCGAGTACTAGTATTATGGTCCGCTGGGGCAGCGTTGTTAATAGTATAGATACTCCTGAAGTATGATGCAAAGAGGTTACTTATTTCACCACCATTAACAGCTGTTTTCTCATTCCAAGACATTTCAAATGGGATGTCAAGGTTATTACGACGCTTGTTTTTCACAAATTTCCAGAACTGGCTAGCATCGGTCTCCATCAGGGACTCCATCCTGGTAACATAGTTCCTGTAGCAGCTGGCACTGAGTTTTTTGCACTCCAATCTCAGCTTCTTGAATCGGATATATGCTGGTTTTGTGTGTGTTCTCTTGTAGTGCGCGTGTGCCTCTTTTTTTTGCCTAACTTTATTTATGAGTTCTTTTGAGAACCAACACGGGTAGTCGCTGGTTTTCTTTGAGAAGACTGGAACATGGTACTCAATGCATTCATTGATTTTCTCATGTTTTGTAAAACATCAAGCTTTGATGAAAATAATTTATATCGAATATTGAAAATTTATTCGCTTTGATAGAAATCGATTAAAATGATTAGAAACTTTTTTCTGCACGGTTTTACTAAAAAATTTTGACTTATATCAAAGCGATCGAATTTTCAATATTCGATATAACTTAGTTTTATAGTCTTAACTTTTACAAAAGATAAATCAGAAATAATGAAAAAATGCTAAGTTTGTTGACGCATATCTTCATAATTGTGATATTTTACCCAAAGTATATAGAATATTTTCTATTCAAAATTGAATTGAAGCCAGGCAAGACTCCGAGGGATGGCGTGAGGAATACCGGAATAAGAATACATATGTGAGGCTGAGGATATTGTACGGTGGAGTAGACAGCGAAGGAGGGACTGGTATGGTCACGTCCAGAGAATGGGCAGCACCAGACTCCCTTATTCGCACTACATAATCAGCCTCACGGAACCCACCCTCGCGGGAGAACTCCTAAAAGACGGAACAACAGCCCGGAATCTACCTGAATCTACCACATGGGAGACGCTATCTTCTGGAGAACAGACCACATAGGTCTATTAAAAGGAAGGAGAAAAAGAAGATGATCTTTTCAGGATTACAATTGCGTGCAAAGTTAATTATTAATGTTTCCTTACTCTAGATGTTTAAAAAAATCTAATAAAATGTTGAAAGCCTCTGGGCCTACTTTCTATATTTCCGTTTCACCTGATTTTCAAAAGTCAAAAAGTCAGAAAATTAATTCAAATAAAAAATGAAGAAAATGTTTTGCCAATAAAAGCAAATTCGGCTCTGTAATAGAACATGACATTGAGATAAAAATACATGACATGACAATTACGCATTCTGTGCGAAACTGATATACAATTTGTAAATTTACGTAACCCGATAGAATTTATGAATTTAGCTTCGAAAAATTCACAAAGTTCTAGAACTCCTGCCCTATCTATGGAACCATATCCCTAAAAATAATAATTTAGAATGTCCATCCGCAACTTCCTATCCAACTGAACTTATTCCGTTTTCAAAAGAAGTATGATTTCAAAATTCTGATTATACTAGCTGGATCAAACTACATAGACCAGCTTATCGGAGATGTGCGCTGTAGCACCTACCAAGAAATGAAGAGGCTGGCAGGTGACAGAGAGGATTGGAAAGATCGAGTGCGCTTAGTGCAGACCAATCCTAGGATTGAGACACAAAAAAAATATGATGGCTGTAGTACTTATTGATTCATATAAAAAAATACAAAAAAAAAATTAAAATAAAAGGAAAAAGAAAAAAATACGGACGTAACACGAAGTTACGGGGACAGGCCGACGGACAGACAACGGAATCATTATAATTGGGATGGATAAAATGAAAACACTGACTTCATGCTTTTTTAATAAAATAAACTGTTTTTTTTAAATATTTCAGTTCAATGAAAAAAACCAATAAGTGCGTCCATTACTACATCATATATGTCATTGGTATTAAATGGGAATATGAGTAAGGCGAACTTTTATCAGGTTTTCATGGCCATTTAGAACCTTCTGTGTGTAGTTTTCTGGGATATACCTACATATATACTCTGGCGACGTTTCTGATCCCATTGCAAGGTCCACCATCAGGGCTAATGTGATGAGTAGGTAGGTGTTAATTAGTTAAGTATTAGTTTGCAATATCGTGCTGAAAGCAGGGTGTATTCTAGTTTGCGTTAGGCTAAGCCCTACGCAAACTAAGATACACCCTGCTTTCGGCTCGGTATTGCAAGCTAATACTTAACTACTTAGGGTCGGTTGTTTCAAGTTGGATTAAAGTAAGCGTTCTTTTAAAGCATAGATTTTTACGTTCTCCACCAATCAGACGATCCGTTTTCGTAAAAATCTATGCTTTACTCGACCGCTTACTTTGATCGAACTTGAAACAACCGGGCCTTAATCGTCCCATCAGCCCTGATGATGGATCCTACAATGGTATCCGAGAATAGTTCAGATATACATGGCAGAATATCTCAGAAAACTACTCGCAGACGACCGTCTTTGTACCTGTGTTTAAAAATCATATTTTTGAAAAATTGAATTAACAACAACTGAGTAATAACTGCCATGACAATATAACGTAACAATCATCTCTTGACCGCTATTCGGCTGTACCCTGAACAAAGCAATATTGCATTTTATATATCTTGACAGTTATGTATAACATTGTAATGCCGCAAGTTTTGACGTTTTAAGTTTGACAGGTTTGAAATTGATGAAATTAATAAATTCAATCAATCAGAAAGCTGCAGTACAGTTATTCACAATTATGAATAATGAGCTTTCTGATTGATTGAATTCTTTAATTCCAAACTTAAAACGTCAAATTGACGACACTAAAATGTTATACAAATACTGTCAAGATACAGAAATAGCAATAGTGCTTAGTTCAGGATACAGCCAATTATGTAAAATTGTCGCTTCCTTAATCTTGACTTTGACAGAAGTCTTGACATTTCGCATAGAAATTTTGCTAGTACGACATTTCTATTTATTGTCTCTCTAAATTTAGTGTCTCTACAACTCCTGGTGGGTCTTGGCCTCCTCGAGATTCTTTCCTCACTTATTTCGGTCTTGTGCCAGCTCTCTCCAGTTCTGGATATCCAAGGCACATTTGTCGTTGAGAACACTGTCGCTCTATCTTAGTTTCGGCCTTCCTAAGCTCCTTCGCCATATCGGTGCTTGTTGTTTAGTCATTCATTCCATATGACCTAGCTAGCGAAGTCTTTACAATTTTATACATTTTGTGACGCTTAGCTCCTTAAACAAAGTATAGATCTCATTGTTGTTGCGTCTGTGCCAAAGTCCATCGTCTAAAATTGATTCAAAGTACCCACGTCTCAAAATTTTCATTTCAAAAAGTGCTTGGAACTCGATAAATAAGTTATATATTAGATTTATAGATTGTAGATTGAATAGAATTATAGATTGGGAGTCAGTAAATGTAAGCCAACACTTGCCTAGAGTTACCGATTACCTAATGAAATAAAACAATGAACTTTGTTTTTTTCCACTTATATTCGAGCACTTGTTTCACTACATGTTTCGGAAACGTCCGTTTCCTTCATCAGGTGAATTAAGACTGAGGTATGTAGGAGTGGTTGTCTGGTGTGCGGGTTGTGGATTCGGTAGAAGTTGTGATGGCTCCTCTTCTTCGCCTTTCAGCTCGATCCTACTCCTAACTGAGTTTACGCCTTGTTAGAGGCAAACAAGCTATCTATCTACGTCGGGTGAAGGCTCTACGGTTTTTAACGTAGTATTTCCAAACACCCTCGCTTTATTCAAGACCTCCCCAGTTCACGTTGTGTAATTTTTTGTTTCGAACTATAGGGGATGAATTGGTTTAGTGGTAACCCTAACGCAAGCTTTACTTAAATTAAATACTGGGGTATGAAGTTCGTGAATGTTCATGGAAAACGCAAACAAAACTACCTAGCACGTCAATTAAGCCCTACGGTGCAATTGCTAAACATACTATGTTCCGTGGCCCTATATTATTTACCTATCATTCCTACGGACTGAAACCACTGCATCTGGTGTAGCTGCGCTTCCAGAGTGCGCGGTCCTCTGCTCCCACGCCCTCTCCGCTCGATCCCCCATTGTCTTACCTGTATGGGATCGACCGCCATCCACTGGAAAGGTTAGTAACGTGCCGTTATCACATGCGCATGCACATATAGAGTACATAGATCCCCTGAAAGCCCTCGAGTCCTTCGTAGCCGCTCCTATGGATGATTCCGTCTTCGACGCCCTCGCTGATTAATAATTTTATCTTCCGCCGTTATCTCGCTGTGCTTATTCCTTACGATCTTTTATATTTACTCTGCATTATCTTTATATCAATTACATTGTTACGTTTATTTACTAGCCGGCCTAAGTTCCGTCACCTGTATCTGGCCCTATGTCTCATTCTAGTGGTACGTTGGGTTCTAATGGATAAGGGGTTTGTAGAAGGTATGTGTAAATGTATGTGTACGCGGAAAATGTGGTTGCTTTAAATTCGGCCCCTCCATACCCAAAGGCTCATCGGTGACTGATCCCATCTTCCTTCTCCCGACACGAGTTCCGGATACGTTGACCTGAGCCTGGATGCGCCTTTTCATGTTGGGCCTCTTCTGTGCAAAGTACCGCACCATCCCTCGCGTCAGTGTCTGGCGTCCGGGCTCAGAGCCAGTTTGCCCCCCGAATTCCAACTCCTCCAGGTTAAACTAAGTTAAACTACGGTATATATACTGAAGCTACTGTAAAGATGGTCCCGGGCCACCTGTCAAGTCAAAAATATGCGAGTGGGGAAGGGGAGTTTCCTAGGCTCCCCAACCCTCGCCTGTGAGCAACTGCAGCCCATTGGCCATTCGCGACACTACAGTGACTGCAACCACCCTCCCAGGTAGTACTTATTATAATCTGATATGCATCAATACGTTCAATCCATTCCAGACGAGGGAAGACATCCGCACGGGTGTTGTGCCACCCGTGAAGAGCCCCCTCATACACTACGTACGAATAGATACATACTAATAAAATATAATATACATACATATACTTACATATACAATACATAAATAAATACTTGTAATGGTTGGTTGCCATGTGGTTTCACGAGGCCATGACCCCTCGTATTAGTAGATGGAAAGGTGGATCTGGACAGTAGGGATATGCCTAGCCCCTGGCCAGGGATGTCGGTGTATTTTCTCCAAATGGTGTACAGCTAGAATCCTGCCATCGATGATGATGGGATCTGCCTAATTATCTCCGACTGATGTGTAACTGGAACCCTGCCATCACTGATGAAGATGATGTTGTCACTATCGAAACGTCACCTGATGATATTTAGCTGAACCGCCGCTAGTGATGATGATGATGATGATGATACTATCGTAACGTTTCCTGACGATATATATCTGAGACACCGCTAATGATGATGATGATACTATCGGAACGCCTCCTGACTATATATGACTGGGACACCGCTAATGATGATGATGATGATGATACTATTGAAACGTCTCCTGACGATATATAACTGGGACACTGCTATGATGATGATGTTGATGATACTACCGAAACGTCTCCTGACGATATATAACTGGGACACCGCTAATGATGATGTTGATGATGATACTATCGAAACGCCTCCTGACTATATGTAACTGGGACACTGCTAATGATGATGTTGATGATGATACTATCGAAACGCCTCCTGACTACATACAACTGGGACGCTGCTAATGATGGTGATGATGATGATGCTATTGAAACGTCTCCTGACAATATATAACTGGGACACTGCTAATGATGATGATGTTGATGATACTATCGAAACGCCTCCTGACGATATAAAGCTGAACCACCGCTAGTGATGACGATGATGATGATGATACTATCGCAACGCCTCCCGACGATATATATCTGGAACACCGCTAGTGATGATGATGATACTATCAGAACGCCTCCTGACTATATGTGACTGGAACACCGCTAATGAAGATGATGATGATGATACTATTGAAACGTCTCCTGACGATATACAACTGGGACACTGCTAATGATGGTGATGATACTATCGGAACGCCTCCTGACTATATATGACTGGAACACCGCTAATGAAGATGATGATGATGATACTATTGAAACGTCTCCTGACGATATACAACTGGGACACTGCTAATGATGGTGATGATGATGATGATGCTATCGAAACGCCTCCCGACTATATATAACAGGGACGCGGCATATGAATAGACAAATAAATACCTAATTGATTAATGAACCATTCAATCAATCAAGCAATCAATTAAATAAATAAATAGAAATGAATAAATAAGTTCGGCGTCGAGCACACGGGCCGCGCGATCCCTGGAAGTTCACACACATGCAGAGAAGGGTTAATTTGCGCCCCTATTATGGTCAGTACGGATTCAACATGCAAACAACACCTGTGGAAAAACATATGTAAAGTTTACGGTACAGGGGTTAGCTTTCACTGTCGGCGCTTCTTCCGTCTCTGTCTGGGGTGTCGAACCCGAGACCATTCTTCTTAATCGTGCGCCACCTTTATATATCGTTATAATCTCAAAACGGAAAGAGGATGACATGACTTACCCATCTGCCGCCGATTATATCCATTCCAGTGCATCGTAGTTTCACTTCATGTACCTCACTTTATACCTAAGGATTGCGGACACTTGCCTTGCACGCGCATACGATTCACAGGCCCCTAATTAACTATAGTTCGCGACCTAACCTTTGATCCTGCCATTACGCGTTTATAAGTTTCCGTAGCTGGGGCTTAGTATCCAGCCTCTGCAACTATACGGTGTATATACTTTAACCAAACCGAAACTAGACATTATTTTCTTTTCTTTAAATTTATATTCCTCGAGATACCGGAATTAGACTCTAGCTCGACAATTGTAAGTATTTATATATCTTAATAATACTGCAACATAGTCCTTATTTCCGTCTTACGTATCCGTACTTCCCGGGTCATCGAGACTAGACTCCAATTCTAATGATCATACTCTAATGATTATACGCACCGATATTTTTCATAAAACCCGTTACCCGTTATTTTCCGATGTTACATATTCTTATATTTATCCGAAATACCGGGATTAAGCTTTGAATCTAGGATTCCATCCATCTATAAGTTTTAACAAACCCATGAAGCAACCACTTGTCCACTTGTTGTTGTTAAAGAATTGATTGCTTCTATAATAAAACCCCACTAGTCTACATCTTTATAAGGTCAATACATATTACTTTTAGGGTCCGCCGATTTAGTTTTATTCTTAATATTATCCTTAATATAAATTTATTATCATCTCGAATATTTGATATCTATTCTCCGGCAAATTTTAATATAGTTTAAATCATTTTAATATAATTTATCATTTTAATATAGTTTAGGAATAACGGGATTCTGTAATTTCTTCAAGTATAAACAACCCCAATCTTACCAAATCCATTTTATGTAGTGAAAGACGCGGGATTTATATTCTTCCTAAAATGTAAAATGAACCCGGTCTAGATGAAACATCCTTATTTAGTTTCAGGACAACGAGGTTTACGCGTTCCACGAGGAATATGATATAACCCGATCTAAACGAAGGTAATTTTATATAATTTTAGGACAGCGGAACTTACAAATTTCATAAAGTATATCGTGAAGCCAATCTAGGCGGAGACACTACGTATATTTTAAACAGAGTAAGAGTTTAAATTTTACCATCAAGCCTAATACACCGCAAGAATGTCCTAGGCATAGTAAACAAAATAGCGGTCAAAGCTGTAGTGTTTCTATGTTCACACGTTTTAGCTCAAAACGAATACTATAATTTTCACATTTATAATACAAGACGCGAATTTCTAAACGAAACATTTTAAAATAGTTCTAATTGAAATCTACATGTTTCATATTTATTAAATGAAGGCGCGAATTCTAAACGAAACACTAACATTGTTTAAAAACGGGACCCTATATTTATATATGCTTAAAATGAAACGCGAATTCCCGAACGATAGCATTTTATATAACTAAATGTAACGAAATCTTATATAGTTTATAAATAAGAAGACCCGGCCCCAGGCGGTTTTTATATATTTTCAATATAACGAGGCCCTACAACATCTTTATAAGTATAATACAACCCCGGTCTATCGAAACAATGTACTAGAAGTTTTTATATGTTTGAATACATGATATACGTTTTTTTTTTATACGCGTTTTTATACGCGAGATTTACGTTTTCGTACAATACAAAGTAACCCAAATTATACAACCGCGAAGTTTACATCACTCCTAAAGTATAACCAGAACTAATTGAAACATTTTTTCATAGTTTAAGTCCGCGAGGCAAATATCTTTCATAAAATATAAAATAACCCGAATCAAATTAAACATATTTTTACCTTATAGACTTTCCCCAACGCGCGTAATAATCCCGGCCACATGAAACGTTTTTATATGTTTTAATAGCGCGGGACCTATGTTTTCCTATATAATATAAGATAACCCGGGCCGAACGGAAGCAATTTTATATACTTTATAAAATAGTGAAACTTGTACTTCTGTAAAACCGTAAATAAACCCCGACCCCCACGAGATTATTTTATATAATTTTTTAGAATAATGAAATTTCATACATCTGTAAAATTGTAAATAAGTCCCGATTCTCACGAGATTATTTTATATAATTTTCTAGAATAATGGAATTTATACATCTGTGAAATTGTAAATAAACCCCGATTCTCACGAGATTATTTTATATAATTTTCTAGAATAATGGAATTTATACATCTGTGAAATTGTAAACAAACCCCGATTCTCACAAGATTATTTTATATAATTTTCTAGAATAATGGAATTTATACATCTGTGAAATTGTAAATAAACCCCGATTCTCACGGAATTACTCTATATAATTTTAAACGAAATGAAAATCTAGATTATTATGGGCTGAACCTGATACCCCGCGAGATCAGCTATATATTTTTCACTAGACGTATTTTTAATCCCAGAATTTATTCGCTATAATTTTAACGGACTCTTACTATTAAACATAAACAAAAAAAATTATTAAAATAAACTAAATATTCTTTCGATAACTAAAATAAACCCGGTCTAATCGAAACATTTCATATAACGAAATATTATATGCCTTACAAATGTAAAAATTAAAATGAGACCTCGCGTATTTAGCAAAAGATAGGTATTTTATAAGACTTATTTAAAATCGAATCTGTTAGTAACAACTCCTTTATCTTTTAACAACTTCCCGCGTGTTTAGCATAAAATAGGTATCTTTATAACGCACAGCTAGTTTCCAGAGATCCGCCAATACTATACTTAGTAAAACGAAAATTTAACTAAATTTGAACTCTACCGTTTCCTGAAATTCTGCGAATATTATTCTGTGAACCTAGTAAGACGACAAAAATAATTAACTTTATAGAACATAGTGATTTCCGAAGTTCCGATATGCCAGATTAATTACCTTTATAAAATAAAATCAAACCCGTACCCCCCTTTTCTTTTATCGTGAGCGATCAACAATGTCGAAGAGCATAATTACCCGTACACCACTTTCACTTGAAGTTAAACTATAATTTTCAATCACTGGGACACTATCACTCGACGGTAACAATCACTCACGGTTCTATCACTCAAAAAAACAACCGACGCGGATTTTGCACCCTCGTAGATGTCCACACCGACTCCCCGAATTCTGACTCCGCGTTACCTCTAATACCCCTCCCAGCAGCCAAAGATCCTAAGTCGTGTGTTTCCAGGATTTTCAATATCCTACTTTTCTTGAAACCAAATCTTTGTTCGTTAGATTCACTTTGGCAAAAAAAAAAACCATATCTCCTCTTGGATATGTCAGTTGACCCCACCTTCTGTTGCCGTCTCTGTCTCCGTCCCTGTGCCTGTTTTGGGACGGACTCAGTGGCTTCGGACGATTTAAATTCGCTTCACAAGCGCGATAATTAATTTTTAATATTTAATTTCTAAGTTCAGTCCATATTGTCGTTTGATCAACCGTAACCACAATCTATCGGGTACTCCCCTAATCATAGTTGATGTTTCTTCATTATCTACCATTATCATGTCCCGTTCCCTCGTATTTTCACTCGTCTTTATCGGAAATTTAACGATCCTTGGCTGCTATATCATTGTATCAATTTCCCTACACTCACCATGTACACACTGCATACCTAGATATAACAATCGTTCAAAGGTACTATACCTAATTTTAAATTAATTTTGGGCGATCTTTTCTCGTGGATCATCCAATGAATCCTGTCTTATGCCCGCGGCTCCCCGCGCACAGGGACGTATTAGGTCCCTCCGTTGCGGAATTTAAACATAATTTGTAACCATTTATTATTATTTTTATTGGCAGTAAGATTGATCCACAAAATAACTATGTTACATAGACAGTGAATATTCTCGAACAATATAATACTGGAAGAGTACTATTCGCTATAACACAATAAACTATTAATGTAAGTTAAAGTAAATTTTTAAATTCAGTGGAAGATTTTTAAGATCGTTTTGCTTTTAATTTTTTTCCCAAAACAAAATAAATAAACAAATAAATAAACACACAGATACACACTCACACAACCCACTATTGGACATGTTTTTATTATTCTTTTATCGATTGTATGTATGTGTTTTCGCGTAATTGGCCCAAAACTCTGTGCATCAATTATTGTCTTTTCTTCAAAGATTGATTAATTATATGGCTGTAAGAAACCCAATAAATGAAAATAAATAAAATAAATAAGTAAATAAACCTCCAGTGCCGCAGGCAAGGCGTCGGATTAATTCAGTGCTTATTTATTGCCAAGGTACTGGACGCCTCCGCTGATAACTATATACCGCTCACCATGTTCTTAGAGGTGTGTTGAAAGATTGCTAGTATCTGTCGAATCGGTCTCAAGTAGTTGTCTGTATTTGTACGTTTATCATTATTACATGCTCTTGCTATATCCGTTCCACTTCACATTATTGTTCCTCCCGTCTTCGAATTTCTATCACACTATGTTCTCCTATGTTTTTGGTACTTATATGCTTGCTTTTTACTTGCATTTACTCCTATATATATTTGTTTCATTTATCCATCCATCTATAAGATCCCCATACGCTTTATCCTTTTATTTCATGTGTATATGGGCCGCAAATTCATATTATTTTATTTACAATATTCTTATCTGGATACACTTGTTCAATTATGTTTTGTGGGTTATTACTACCAAACCCGGCGAAATCTGAGCTAGAATAGCCAATCGTATACACGTTATCCGTTCTGATGAGACTACGCTAATGTCGGACAGGTTTGTAGTGATTACATAGTTAATATATTGTATCTATATTTGAGTATATTATTTTCTTGTCGTGCCATTAATATGCTTACACGTTATCGTTATCTCTTTCCTAACTGTATATACCGTCATTGCGCAATTACCTATCTGTTGTAAAAGCCTGAAGAGCGTTAGTCTACAGATAAATATAATAGAATTATAGTTAACTTTTCTATCCGCCTACGTTATTCGACTCCCGCGAAACGAAAATGAATCATTATTCGCTTCTCGATAGAGCGTCAGTCTACAGATAAATATAATGGAATTATAGTTAACTTTCCTATCCGCCCACGTTATCCGACTCCCGCGAAACGAAATGAATCATTATTCGCTTCTCGACAGAGCGTTAGTCTACAGATAAATATAATGGAATTATAGTTAACTTTCCTATCTGCCTACGTTATCCGATTCCCGCGAAACGAAAATAAATCATTATCCGCTCAGTTAAGGTCACCCCTCTGGTACATCGTATACGTTTAATCCGTGCTTCACGGCCAATTCCTATAAATTATTTATGGGGCGTTTTCCTCTCGCGATCCCCCGATTAGGACCTGCCTTCCTTACTTTTGCTCATATTCTGCTATCTCTCTTGCGCGGCAATCCACTTAAGAAGGCGATTAATGACATTTAAACGGTTTCAAAAACCCAGCAAAAAAGCCCATAATTCAGAAACCTCGTGGAACTGTCAATATCATCGTCACCTTAGAGTAGACGTTAATCGTTTTTTTAACGGCTCGAAACGCAATAACTGCGACCCAAATCTACGAAAACCGTGTTCAGCATTTTTTATGGGAAGCACATGTGGACCGCTCGGACCGCATCGATCGTCAACCATTTGTACCAAACACGGCTTTACCACAAGATTAATATGATTTATAAGAATTGATTAGTAACTGCCCGTAACCTATATCCGATCAATCGCTACTAACTCCCTCCCAATACTAGCGTTTCATCATCCCCAAATTTTTGTAGCCCCAATACTCCGCCAGGTGGGCTTAGCTCAATTTTTCCCGCGTAGCATTTAAATCATCTTAGAGTTCAAAATAAAAATAATAAAAAAAAAATCTATAGAAACAGGTGATTCATCACATGCCCCCCTATTGTTCCGTGTCAGGAGTCTTATTACGTCTAGGAATCAGTCACCTGGCGCGGAACAACACATAGGCCTAGGGTAACTGCTTTTAGTCTATCCATTTTCCCGATATTACCTGTGTCTCACGTCCCCCCCCCTAGGTTCCTTAGTCTCTCCTCCCCCCCTAATCGCCTAGCCACCCCCCTAACTCCTTTAGCTCGTCGCCCGGCGTCGTACACAGCCCTTCAACCAAAGTGGAGGGGGTATCTAGGTGGTGGGAGATCGGGAACATTGTAAGAAGATGTGAAGGGTTGTATTTGATTATTGGTAATGTTATTTTTGTTGTGTTTATGTTTTTATGAATTTCAAGTGTTTCTAAATTATTTTGTTTAAGGCCGTATGTCTGTTTATGTAGGATGTGTATTTTTGTATTGCTGAAAGTGTGGTTATTTTCTACAATATGATTGGCGTATTCTGAAAAATTGTGATTTGTGAGGCACCTTTTATGTTCTTTAAATCTTTTTTCAATTGATCTGCCTGTCCTACCTATATATGACATCTCACAATCCCCACATTCTAGTTTATAAATACCACTACAGTGTAGTTTGTTAGGATTTTTAGATTTATTATTTTTCAATTGTTTTTCGATTGTATTGTCAGTGTAGAAAGCTGGTTTTATATTATTTGGTAGTTTTCTGGAAATATCGTATGATATTGTATCTATATAAAGTATTTGTCACCAATTATTGTGTGTGTCTTTGGTAAAAGAGTTGTATATATATATATTTTTTTATTATGTTTGTTTGGATTTTTTTATTTAAAATTTTTTGTATTGTATCTATTTTGTAGCCGTTGTTGAGTGCTATAGTTTGTATTGTTTTTAATTCTTATTGGAAATTTTCTTTGCTTAATGGTATCGATATTAATCTAGTTATCATAGAATGAAATGTTGTTTTGTTTCATCGTTTTATTTCATTTTATTATTTGTTCATAATGGATTTCCACAAGGTTAACGCCGAAACATTCAATTACTTATCGAATACCGTTCATAGATAACATAATAATAATACTGATGCCCATATGCCAGAGTCCCGAATAACTTTTTCTATGGCTGTGTTGAATAAGATGCAAGCCAATTTCCTCGTCTCACTCCGTGGAGCACTTCAAAGACCTAGGATAGATCGTTGCCCATCCTGACTACACATTACTGGGGATATTATTAATTTTACCAGATTGATCAGATTATGCGGTATTCCAAACTAACTAACGAAGTTTCGAGTTTCGACACCATTCTAAGATTTTTTTAGAATATGTCTCGGGGAGATAATTGGGTTAATATACCATTTGACTGGCCTGAAACCACACTGATTGTTACCAATGATGTCTTCACTGTAAGCCATCTTTTGAACAAGATATTAGACATAATCTTAAAGCCGGCGTTTATTGTAGTTATAGAATCTACTCGAATTGCTTGATCTTCTTGTCTTCCTAGTCTCCACTTTCTGGACATCTCTTTTTCTGTACATGTTTTTTGGATTAGGTTGATATACCAGAGTAGGGGGGGTAAATCAGAGGTGATATAAAATCACGGTGTGGTAAACCGGCCGGGAGATCTCAGACCTACGTATGCCGGCGGTTACGCCCTCCCCTAGGTACAATCAAAACGTCAGGTGACTGACTAGGACACTGATATCTCGAGGCGGGTGAAGGGATATAAAAATAATAAAATCGAAACAATTTCACAAGTTTCTATATTGGTCACTGTAGCAAATTAATTTACATGAAACATTAATCTTAACCTACATACGACGCAGCAAAGTGGTTACTAATTTAAAAATTACATGAACCCTAATTTAGAGGGAGAGGACAAAATTATAAACAAAGAAAGAAAAAAAAGACAAAACACATAAAATATCTGATCTTACTGCTAAAATGGATGGTGACGAGATTAAATTAACACTTCGGTAGAACCAGGTGGGCGGAGAAAAAGTCTTTAGATCGGGGTAACCTGTTTCGGAGAGTTCGGCCGGTGTCTTCTTCGTGCTGCTTCGTGGTGGGCGGCGGCTTCTGGCGTCGGCGTCGTCCTCTGACTGTGCAGGCTACGTCGGCGGCTTCTGACGTCGGCGTCGTGGCGGTCGTCGGCAGAGCGTCGGTCCTCCGTCGCGGTGGTACACTGCGGCGTCGCGGCGGCACTGATACTTAGGCGTTTGCGGCGGTGCGTCACAGCACTCGGTAGCGAATGGCGGTTGTTGCCGTTCGCACTTTCGCTCCTCCAGGAGTTGCTAGAGTGATCGGCGATGCTGTTTTTACGGGCACCGCTAGAATCTCTAGCTTCTCCACACTCAACTCAACTCAACTCAACTGCCTTCTTGGCGGCCGGCTTCGCCTTATATTCTCTCCCCGGCGACCCAGGGTGTGGTCGCGGGGAGTCGAGGGGAAGCCTCCAGTTGGTCTTTCGCCGATTGGCTCCTTTGATGTCCGCCTCCGTCGTTCATTCGTCTCTCTCGATCCCTCCTAGGTCCCGATTGACGCTATTGGTTACTGAACCCAATGTTGCCTCCGTTCCGCCCCCTATTGTTCTCCCAGTTTGCGGCTAATCTCGATGCTTTTCTGGTATGTAGGCCTAAACACTTTGTTATTTCACGAACGCTTTGTTCACTGTTCATATCCCTATCCCGTCACCAAAAAAACATTGCAAAATGAATTAAACTTAAGGAAAATATTACAGTACAAATTGGCAAAGGCGGAAAATTGAAAACACAAATTCGCATCAACACTTATTACCCAAAAATAAAACTGCTTACATATACATACTTAATTAAATCGACACGCCAGACATATTTTTATCGACCAGTTATTTCTACCATTATTGACTAATTACATGGGATTGACGCAGGGTTTCATTAGATCACAGTAAAATTCCTTGAGTATGCATTACAATATTAATCTTATTATTAAGTCGTCGGTTTGATTCTTACAGTAGGCCTCTCAATATTTAACGTTATTTATACATTACATCGTTATAGGTCAATCCTTATCATTAACATTGATTTAACGTTATTTATACATTACATCATTACAGGTCAATCCTTATCATTTACATTGATTATCTTCGATACCTCCACAAAATCATTATTATTTCTTTTTTTTTTTTATATGATAAACCGGACGGTATTTAAAATTTACCACTCCGCATATTCTCTTCCTTTCTTTTTCTTTTTAATTTTTTTTCTTTAACAATGACAACATGTACTTGATACTTAGTTTTATTTTTAATTTTAGCTTAAATAAAACAAGCTATCGTACTTCTTAGTTGGACCAAACATAATTGTCAATATGTGACATAGAGATACAAAACAAAGGGCTAAAATTATACAGACATCGTGGCATTTCTTAGTGAATCAATTAACATAAAAACTTATTTACATGGGATACATGCTTCAAGCGGGTCCCCTAATGTTAATGTTCTGTATACATCTTTGTAATTTCTTTGCCACTTGCCCAAAAGGAATGCTTACATATACTAACATAATCAAATTCGATAGACATTTTTTTTTTAAGAAATTATGTTAAACCTTATTACTAGAAGAAAAATTAAGAAAACTTGGCGTAAATTAATTAATGTAGCATTATTTACACCTAAATAATGAAAATTCTTACTTCAATATGTAAGCTGGATTGAATGCAAAACATTTTTTTTAGGACTTTCATTATACTAATCATTATCTTATCAAATCAGCTTTCTTCCACCCCTGGTATAAGAATATAAGAAAAGAATAAAAATAGAGAACACTAAAAAAAATTATATAAGCCACATTCCACCAGGCAGACAATTGAAAATTTTCCAAACAAGAATTATTTTGAAACACTACCAGTAGCGGAAGTCCCTACTACAATTAACTAACTTCAGAATTTTCGTTATGTTTTTCTTTTTTTTAAAGCGGACAAATACCAAAGTGAATGGTGTATCGTAAAGAGTGAAATTAATTACAAATAAATAATAATAAAGCTCGAAAGCTTTATTATTACTAGATTAAAACAACTATTTTAAAACAGACCGACAAATCATATTGCTTAAACGAGTAATCAAAACAATAATTGCATGTTTACAGATAGGTTATATACCTACAACCTACAAATTTGTATAAAAAAAAAACACAATATTGGGAGCTTGAATAACTAATGACAAATTAACATTATTCTTAAAAATAATTAAAACTCACAAATTAACATTATTCAACTAGGTGTATGTAATATATGAAAACATAAGACATGAAAGCCTCGATCTAAAGTAATATTAATGTTTATTCCAACACGGCATTTACTTATTTGCAATTAATTAAACTATTTTGTTTCAACCCCGTGTGCTAAAATTCATTCTGCAGACAGATTTCAAAAGACTAAAAAGTCGGAATCTTATATCTCTTCAACCGTGTTACATTTTTTCACGAGATAATATTCTATTACGTTATATATTATATATTACATCAATATCAAACATCGTCGGCAATAATACAATCAAGTTTTTTTTCCTTTTGTTACGATCAATACATTTTTTATTATTTGCTACAAGTTAGATTAATTCGGGATGATTTCGTTATTATTTCAAATTGCAATGTCCCGTTCATTTCGGTACTTAACAATAGAATACAGAATAAATGAGAAAACTACATATAAAACGAGTAACATCCACCTGCAGAGGTGGCCTGGGTTATCTAAACTATCATTACCTTACTTAAATTAAACATATCAGTTGCTCATTAATTAGGTACATATTACATTGATATTATGATTCACCACTTTGCCTCAATTTCTAATTCGGCCTCTACCTTCTTAATTGATTGACCCCTGTTATCTTTATTGATAATGACCGCCTGGTCGTGCGTTGCGGGATCTTCGCGCCCTTATATAATAATATAATTTATACGATCCTACATCTCGCGGATAGTGTCGCCATGTGGTGGATCGGTATGTCAGCGCTTTCTAAAACATCTCTATTGTCTGTCGAGGACAATAGTAAGTTTACTGCGACGACTTTCGGAATTATTATCTTGTTTTTCTAAAAAAATGTCTTTCCCAAAACAATGGCGACTTCTCTAACAAACGCAGCTTTCTAAACCGTTGTCCCATGTGTTCGCATTTGGCCAAGATGTTCTTTCTATTGTTTAATCGGGGTTAGAGATATACGTCCCGCTGCAAGAAAAGGTTTACCGTTTTTACCCTTCCAAGATGTTACTTAAGAACAAAAGGTTGCGAACGTATTGTCCATCCTAACAAAAGGCCGTGCACTCTTAATGTCTTCGGCGATGCCCAACGCCCTCGGCAACCCTAACTTTCTAATTCATTGTTTCGTATGTTTTATGGCGGGCTATCCTAAGGGCGATCGTCCGTCGCAATGTTATTTTTTTGAACAATAGGTCACATATTTCGTCCTCGAACAAAAGATCGAACATGCCGGGGCTGCCCTGGCTGTGACCACATGGCGCGTGATTTTCGATATTGCCCTAGGACAAAATTAATAACCTGGTTCGCGTCATATTCCGGTACATCAAGGTTATGCAAGTATTAGGTTAACACTCCACCAGCTCGTCTGATTCAAGGGATTTATTATTTTTCAACTGTCTTACTGCCTGCTTTACTTTATCTATATCATCGTATGGTACCCTACCTTTGCCGCGTTGTTGTTGTATAACAATGTCGTTGTAACAAGAATAGAGCGAAATAACCAATTCATCTTTTTGCAATTTTTTTGGGCTGTCGAGAATAAAGAAGCAGTACTTACGTACGTTATAAAGTAGTAGGACTTATGTTTGCTGTCAGTTACAATAATCTATGGTTATAATAATAAATAATTCAATATATTTATCTATGGTTGTAATGTGTCAACTTTATGTCATTGAAAATAGGTTACATTATTGGTTCGATTATTAATTTTAAATAAAAATCATATGAATGCATTGATTATGTATATCTTTTATTATTGTTATATTTAAAAATACTTTATGCATAATTGTCGTGTGCTTTTATTGATTACCAAATTACTTAAAAATGAATAAAATTAACGACGAAAGGAAGAAAAACGTTATTTATGAACTGAATTTAAGTTTAGGCACTGATCTTAAAGATATTGATAAGGTTCATGAAATAAGATCACAGTTATTACTAAAAAAAGATGAATTGGAAAAGTCTGTAAGTAGAACTACAAGATTTGTGCTACATATTTAAAAGATTTTTTATATTATAGAGTTATTTAATGAATTCTAGCTGTCGTTGGCCAACTGTGAAGTACCATCAAAAATTTCTGCCGCAATAGCGAGAGCCGAAACTGCGTCAGAGAAAATTAAAGGGTTCAGAGAAAAGGCTATTCTGGCCTGCGAACAAAATGAAGAGTTCATTGAAAAATTGCAACCCATTACCGAGAAACTCAGCCACCTGGTAGATGATATCCAACGTTTGGAGGCCACTAAAGAATACTTTGAGACTTTACACAGTGTTGAGGTTGTGTGGTAAGGTTTGCGTATATATTTTTTCTGGTATGGCATTATACCACCTTGAGGCATCAATAATACATTCAAATTCAAATTTATTTCTTTATGTTATATTGTACACAAAAAATTCCTGTTTTTATCATTTAAATTACGGCATAGGTACATTGGTTAATATTTTTCATTAAGAAATGTATGCCGTAAACTTATTATTTGACTTGACCTGCCCAAATTTTGGAGTTAATCTAGTCGCCAGGGTTTGAGTGAAAAAAAAAAAATTATGTAACATCTATGATGTAGCTTTTCGAAAAAATTAGATTTTTTTTTGCGCAAATGACTCATTTGAAAATAATTATCATTTTTTTCCTAAAAAAATTCATAATAAGAAACTGACACATTTTATCAAAAAAATTATATGCTGCTTTTTAGATACTGTTGTTGGTAAGATGTATGCAAAATTTGAACTAAATCAGCCATGTATAGTTTTTTGAGATTTCATCTCCAAAATTCCGAAAAAGGAAGTTTAAAGAAAAATGCAAAAGAATAATGTAATTTGTTTAAAAATTCACATAGCATGCTACTTTCAAATTGCTATAACTCAGCGAATTTTTAAAATTTTTCAATGAGTGATGACTCAAATTATTCTTAGAACTTCAAACTATAAGACAAAAATAAAAAGATTTTTTGAAAATTTCACAGTTGTGTGACCCAATTTAGATTGCGAATTGTCTCAAAGTATTTTTTTCGAATTTCAAAGTTAAGTGCTTTGAAATACACTTCTTATTCGAGTGTTTGGTGAATATGGACATTTGTCATTTCTAAATGCATCAGCTTTATAAAATCACATTATATAAATTAATAAAATATGTAATAATAAATCCTCTTCAGCCAACAAAAGTCACTTGTGTCATCTCAGAGCTATTCAAAAATGCCAGGATTCTAGCAAATTGTAATTAAGGAGTTTTGTTTAGTTTCTTATCGTACACAAATATTGTTTTCTAGGTTTTGACAATTTCGATTTAGAAATTCATCGCTATATAATAATGCAATCATGGCAATGAAGATATAATGAGTAGCTTGTTGGTGTAGTAGTCATGACGCTCGCCGATTGATCTTGTGATTGGTGGATCGAGCCTCATGCCATGACACAAGCAAGTTAGTCCTATTTTCATAGCACAAGTATTTAGCTTATTTTGAGAATAGTAAGAATATTGATGCAACACGCATTCCATTGTATTTAATTGTAACTGTTTTCAATTCATTTTTATGGGACGGCCCGTGTATATTGGATTGTTTTTCTTTTCAGCATGGATTTAAAGCATTGCTCTGACTCTGAGCAGAGTGTCTTACTTCTTCAACGTCTCTATGAACTTAAAGGACTATATAGCACTGGTCACCGCGGAGTCTATATTTCAGATACAACACACTATTGGTACAATATTTTGAAAGAAAAGTTTTCCAAGTAAGACAACCGATTATGTATATATATTTTGATTTTTTTTCAAGGCATTCAAAGTATTCATACATTCAATATCACAAATTAGTTTTCCAAATTAGATTTATAATCCAGAAGAAATTGGAAGATCTTCCATTTTGTTTTTTTTTTCAAGGCATCCAAAGTATTCATAGATTCAATACCGCTATGTTATGTTTTCTAAATTAGATTTATAAATCAGAAGAAATTGGAAATGGTTCCACAACATTTCTTATTGCAGTTGAATCTAATTTATTCAAAATATAAATTATAGGATATCTTAATTTTAGAGTGATATTAAAATTTATAAGTTTGTTGTTAACATAAATTTATATCAAAACAAGCTACGTACAAGCTAAAGTGTACAATATCCCAAGCTGCTTTTATTTCATTAGTATTCGTGTAAAAGGAAAAATATATCTTGTATATATAAATGTATCTTGTATATACATGGAAAACATTAATAACCTCGCATTACTATATTTCTGTCTTGATTATGAGTCGAAAATGTTCAAGCAGCCATGTCCTAATATCAATAGTAAAATGGAATTATGCAATATCAAAGTTTGCATTTTTTTTTCAATATTTCTGACTTATTTTTTACAAACCATTGAACTATTGTATCAGTAACTTATATCGATTACAAAAAATTCATTAGTTTCGTTACAAGTTAAATAAAATGATAAAAACCCTGTAGAAATTCCAATTGGAATTGGAAGATTTTTATTATTTTATTTGACTTGTATAAAAGGGAACAAATTGTTCATATTTGTTATAAGTTACTGTAATGATAGTCTAACGTTTTACAAAAAATAAGTCAGAAATATTTAAAAAAATGCAAACGTAGATGTCGCGTATCTCCATAACTATTGATATTTGGCCACGGCTGCATGAACATTTTTGACTCATAATTAAAGCAGTAATATAGTCCTGTGACTTAATTTTTTCTAAATAATCTTGTAAAATATCTATATCTGTGTTTATTGCAATTAATTTAATATTTCAGAGAATTTGATGAATGTCTTAAGCAGCTGCAATGGCCCTTCACATCCGCCACAATGTCGCTGAGCACCCCCATCACTCCGGAAATATTAGTGAAGTTCAAACAAATTTCCCAATTTTTACTTCAAATACAAATGCCAGTCACATCATCTACTTCTCAAAATGTTGCTCCAGAGTCAATAGGTTAGATTTCATTGTGTGTATTAAATGTTTGTTCTCTAGAAAACAAACCTATTGTAATAATCAAAGGTCAGCGTGCTTTGTAAACTTACAGTTTTCTTTACAAACTGAGAGTTTATTTAGGATTTGTTCTTCTGTTGGTAATTTTTGTATTCTCATTCACCAAACAAATTCATAGGGAGTTTTTGTTTGAAGTTATTTATCTGAAAATAATTTCAGCTAGTGATACAAAACTAAGATAATATGTAATTTTTAATGAAATTATATTAATTATACTAGCCAAACACCTGGAAAATTTACGGGACATGATTAAATTAATATAAAAGCTATGACCGTGTAGTTTGATGGCGCGACCCTTTCATGTAGCGCACTGATTGATGTGTCACATTCGGCTGCCCCCCCTTTATTAGCGGCCAGTTAGTGTTATTGTTGTAATTCCAGCAAATTACGGATGGACATTCAAAATTAGGATAGTTGATTGCGAAGTTACAATTTAGAAGTAGTTCCTCGATTATTAAAACAAATTAAACAATCACTTAGAAGGATGCACAGAAATATCTATCTATTGAAAAAATAAAATTACCACATTTAAACTCAGAATTAATGGTAGACTGTGTAACCAATAACACAATAGTAACCTTTAATTTGATGTCTGATTTAATCTATATTATTTGTTAGTGAGAGATTTATTATAATATTGTAATTATTGATAAAGATAGATCAATAAAATGTTTCAGTTATGTTAAGTCTCAGTGGTAAAAATTATTTTTTCATGTATAAATTTTTTTGTGTCTAAGTGATATATTTTTATTAGGTTATTTAATCAGTAAATTAATTATCTTTCATTAAAAACAACCTTTTGTAAAATATACTGTTTATTTCATCATTCAGTATATTTTTTATTTACGTGGATTATAATAATTATATTTGTATTAGATTAATTTCCTTCTTTTTTCAGAACAAGATCCGAGTCTCCCCATTCGATTGATGCTAAAGTCGTTGAAAAAACGCTTCGCCTTTCACTTTTCCGGTAATCGGAGAACCAATCGACTGGACAGACCAGAATGGTTTATGACTCAGATTTTGTCGTGGCTCCGAGATCATCTACCATTCATTGACAAATATCTTCAGCCCGTTGTGGACGGATTGGACATGGATATAGATGTTCAGGTAGGTAATTTGTTTGTCTTAATATACACATAAATACAAAAATTACTGGATTATCAATTATAGATTTTAATGAATTTTTTGAACTTATAACTAATATATATGTAATCCTTATAACTAATGTAAAAGTAATATTTAAGGACAGTGAGGGTACAATGGAACACGGGGTACAATGAAAGAAGGGCGATAATTATTCAAATTTCAAACAAATTTTCAGTCAATTACAGCGCCTCTAGTACCACTTGATGGTGCAGTGATACACGCCCCAGTCTGCGATAACAGAGTGTTAAGACGAAAAAATTGTTTTGAGCAGAGGAAAGGTGGAATTTCATACCGGAGAACTTCCGCTTTTGCGGAAAAATTATAATAGCAGTATTTTTGTGGTGTTTTTCGCATAAATCTTGATCATTTTGATACACGCCCCAGTCTGCGATAACAGAGTGTTAAGACGAAAAAATTGTTTTGAGCAGAGGAAAGGTGGAATTTCATGCTGGAGAACTTCCGCTTTTGCGGAAAAATTATAATAGCAGTATTTTTGTGGTGTTTTTCGCATAAATCTTGATCATTTTGATACACGCCCCAGTCTGCGATAACAGAGTGTTAAGACGAAAAAATTGTTTTGAGCAGAGGAAAGGTGGAATTTCATACCGGAGAACTTCCGCTTTTGCGGAAAAATTATAATAGCAGTATTTTTGTGGTGTTTTTCGCATAAATCTTGATCATTTTGATACACGCCCCAGTCTGCGATAACAGAGTGTTAAGACGAAAAAATTGTTTTGAGCAGAGGAAAGGTGGAATTTCATGCCGGAGAACTTCCGCTTTTGCGGAAAAATTATAATAGCAGTATTTTTGTGGTGTTTTTCGCATAAATCTTGATCATTTTGATACACGCCCCAGTCTGCGATAACAGAGTGTTAAGACGAAAAAATTGTTTTGAGCAGAGGAAAGGTAAAATTTCATACCGGAGAACTTCCGCTTTTGCAGAAAAATTATAATAGCAGTATTTTTGTGGTATTTTTCAAATAAATCTTAATCATTTTAGTTATTAAATGCAGTAAAGTGTGAAGCGAAAACTTGTTTAATTCGGTGTTTGAAATTTCCGAGACCTTATTGGGCACAATGGAACGGGGTTCTATGGAGCATGACTTGGTAAAATTTTCCCAGAAGCAAATAAAATATTTTGTTGGTGAACTATTGACAGATATTGACGAAATCAAGGAATATGATATTAATTATATGCGCCGGAGTGCGAAAATTAACATCAGCTTCTATTTTCCACTGTCAATTATGGATATTGAACTGGTTCTATCAAGTCCTAGCTTGACAGGAAATATAAAGCGCTAAAGTAATGTCTATTCTTTTCCCGAAACGGTATTAAGCGAGTATAAGCTTGGTTAATATTATAATTTTCACATACATTTCATGATTTATTGGTCTTGTTCCAATATACCCCAGATACCGTTTCATTATACCCCAGACCTGGGGCACACTGGAACAAAGGAGGTTTTGTGCGAAAATGCAATTTTTTTAGGTTAAGTTAAATTTTTGATATCATTTTTGTAGTCAATCGATAGTTTAAGAACCTTTCTTGGTTGTTCAAAGCAAAAAATATTAAAATATAGAACAATGATTTTTTTAAAAATAGAAATGACTTTTTTTTCCATTGTACTCCAACTGCGCCTACAGTTTACCAAAAGTGGTCATAATGTAATTTGCAAAGTCAAGACAGTTGGCAAGTCAAATAAAAAAAGATGATTTCACAAGAGTATAAAATTGTACAGAGATGAACTAAACCTCTTCTTTAGGCGAGTGGATCGAGTCGCAGCGAAGCATTTCCCATTAAATCCCCTAGTAAGCAAAACATATTTTTCAAGATATACATTGTTTTTTAAAATTTCATTCCAAACCGAGCCTCTTTAACTAAAAATGTTTTTTTGGAATAAAGCGTGACTTTTTACTAAGATTTGACTTTTTCATAAAAGTTTCAAATTTACAAGCTTGCAGTTATTATTTTAAACATGTCAAACGTATTGGAACCAACTGTGGAAGTAGAGGGTGTAGCAAGAAATTTACATTAATTCATGTCTATATATATGGATGGTCTATGATGATCTGATATTTTTTCTACTACCGATTTATTTCTTTAAAAACATTATTTAAAATCTTAACATCACCTACAGATTTTTTGGTATTCAATGTAGATATATAATAACAGCATATGACACACTGAGTCTCAAACTGAGTACCTCCTGGACCCCCAAATAAATCAACCTTTAATATATTTTCAAGATAATTTTTTATTTTTCAGCATGAGTTCACATGTGGCCTGCTGCGTTTGGCCGTGGACCGTCTTCACATGCTACTTGCCACAATCGTGTCTGACGACGTGCTCTTCTCCCATGCTGTGGACGAGTGTCTCGGGTTTGAGAGAGAACTGAGAACCCTGGTAGGGGAGCTGCCCCCCCTGGACAAGCACACGTGTCCTCGGGTGACCTCGGTTCTCACAGATGCCAGATATTTACAGAGGTGGTTGGCTGTTGAAAAGAAATGTAAGATCTTTTAATGAGATTTATTATGTCATTTGTCATTCCATGGAAGCTAACTTTCACAAATTCTGTATTTTGAATTTGCTTTGAAGCTTTTGTGTCACCCTGTCGTGAAAATGCAACATTAGTGACTGAAATGGTCGACATTGTTGTTTTCTATGCAACTAAATATCCAATTACTAATCTTAATTTTATAATATTTGTTGGAGAAGATGTTTTCTGTTTTAAAATATAATTCGAAATATGTATAACAGTTTTGTATCACTGCATACATGTAACAGGCCCTGATTAACGCTTTGATCAGAATTAAGAAGAGGTGGCATAGATAATATGGCTGGGACACGCTTCTCAATACTTACCCATAGGAACTGAAAGTTTTGTGACAGCCATATGCTCTAGAATATAAATTTATTGGTGTGAAGATTCTTTTTTCACCTGTCTGTTAATTTTCCCACAAATAATACTTGTAATGAGCATATTAATGGCAAGCTTTTCCTGCCAACGTTTCTATTTTTTAAAAATTAATGATTGTATGACTTGTACACATATAAAGTATGTATTAACAAGACATTCCTGAATCTTATAAACATCACATAGCAGCTGGTTGTGTGAAAACTCAAACAATTTTTAGCATTATATATAAATAAATAGGTTACTTGTCTAATCTATTTATTTATACTAATCTATTTATTTATATATAATTATAATGTCATTCCACAAAGTTAACGCCAATTCAATAAATAATATAATTTTTAGCATTTCCAATATATTTGGTAGGTAGTAGAATATGCCCAGCAGGCATCATACATATGGTATAGATGTGAGGGTGTTTCACCCAGGGTCAATATTAAATTTTAGGATACTATGGGGTTTACATGCCCTTCCAATGCATTTTTTATTTTATTTTATATACTACATATTTCAATCCGTTTTGCAGTTGCCATTCAAAAGATTGATGAGATGTTGAGCGGTGATGAGTGGCTGCAGGTGCTGGGAGCTCATGACAGCGAGACAGAATCAGAAGGGATTCCCCAAGGAGCTGACTGGCTCATTTCTCTCCTCCACACAGTGCATGACCGATACTCAGTCTTACCACAGCCCGGACACAGGTTTGATTTTAAAAGTTTTACTTATTTAATTACGCCTTGCAAACGTTCTCAGTTTTAACTGCAATATTTGGGAAATGTCAGATTAAAAATCTTTGAGTGATAATATCAGAAAGCTATGTCGGTCGTAATATCAGGAAGCTGCACACATAGCTGTTTTCATAAGAGATCTTAATAGATGTTATATGAATCGCAAAGTACATAAACAAATCTTTACATTATTCTTAGAATTCATCAATAAAAGTTTGATTAGAACAGCTCAATAGATGTGCAAAATACAGATATAATTTTTGTTTCTTTTTTCTTGTCGGAGATCGGCAATCATTATTCTATACACTGCAGGATGGAACAGCTCGGTTACGTTATCTTGATGGTTCATAGCACTTCTTGGCCATTGTCCATACACTGGAGGAGGAGGAATTATGTAACTCTATCCACCCAGGAAACCTTCAGTATGCGTCTGTAGAGCCACACCTCAAAGGCCTTAAAGGATTTATTCATGGCCTAGTTAGTGTCCATACCTCCACCTCATATTAGAGAATGGCGAAAATATAACAACTAACTATACGCATTCTTAGTTGCAGTCTTAGGTTAAGTTAGTTTAAATAATTAAACTAGTTAACTTTGTTTAGACCACTAAAATTTATTTGGTAAAACCAACCGGTTTCGGAAACGACGTTCCTTCATCAGGGTATATGATGAAGGAACGTTGTTTCCGAAACCGGTTGGTTTTACCAAATAAATTTTAATGGTGTAAACAAAGTTAACTAGTTTAATTATTTTCATAATGAATAACCACAAAGTTATAGCAAAATACAACAGTATAAGTTAGTTTAGGTTAGAGAGAAACACGAATCTTGCCATCACTATTCAAGTTCTTACTTCTTGAAATGGATCCCATTTTTTGTTAACCCTTGTACCCAAGTACTCATATTGCATGATTGATTCTATTGGATCATTATTGAGTATTATATTTAGTGCAGGAAGCAATCTTTTTGATACCATTAACAATTTGGTTTTACAGGTGTTCATATTCAGGCTATTTCTCTTATTTGATTCGTTCACCTTTTTAATAAATTTTTTGCAAAAATAAGAATTAAATTGAAATACATATTTGAGTTGGCATATAAGATTTATTACCATTTGTTTTGTTTCCTATAATATTGATTTTGTTCATATTTAAAAATTTGTTATGTTACACAGACTACAGTTCCTAGAACTGCAGATAGAGCTGTGTGAAGAGCTCCGGGTTCGCCTGACACAGCTGATAGGCGAAGAACTTCACAGAGGAAGTTCTAGTGGTGGGGTGGGTGTTCAAGGGCTGGAGGGGGGAGCACCCAAACTCTTAGCATTGCTGAACGTAGCGCACCATCTCAGACAAGCGTTAGTGGACTGGTCACACTCTGTGGTTTGTAAATTAGTTTATTTTTACCAGACAACTTTTATGCAAATGATCTTTATGAAATAATTACACCAAAATATTTGTAAACTGTTATTGATTCTCATTTCTTGACACAATAGATGCACACTTTTCAACTTTTAACATCTTTTCACTTGTAACAATGAACAATGTTCATTCCTTACGATATTTTCTTCTACAACATAGCAAAAAAAACTATATCTTCTTTATTTTTATGTTTTTTAGCCGTATCTTCAGCTACACTACTACAAGAGACAGTTTCAGTACTTTACAGAGTTACAGCACATACCGATACCAGACTTGGATACGACTCCTACTAAAGCAACATCTTCTCTTAATTATCTTCAAAGCCGCAGTAAGTTTAACCCAGTTTAGATTTGTATTGTTGTAACTTTTTATCTACACAGAATTCATCAAAATATTCTCCTTGTAGAGCTGATTTTAATTTTTTTTTAGTTTTAGTACTCAATATAAATTATCAATCAAATCAAACAGATTTAGTACTCAATAAAAATTAATCAATTATAATAACTTAGTAAATAAAATGTTTATGCGTTTCCCGTGCAGAGTTTTCCCAGTTTTGTAATTTTTCTCTCAAATACTTCTCTCAATCAATGCAATCTCAGAGGAACTAGAACCTACTCAAACTTTCTTAGTATAAAGAACTGTCTAACACTTATCTCGCTTTTTCATATTTGTAATTTCTGTAATATTGCCATTTTATTTATTTATTTAAGTATACACAGTGATTTACATAATTGTTTTTAGGCCGCGGTGGATCCATATCCCTGATGCAGGTGGAATCCGATGCCCGACAGTTAGCCCAACTTGAAGTGGAGCACTTACAGCATGAGACGCAGGCTGCCGAGATTGTGGAAGGGGATCCTCAAAATAAGGTAGATAAAAGAGTACATCACGCCTACCACATTCGGACATGCTAAAGACATTTCTAAAGACTACAGTAAAATGTAGTTAATTCGAACCTTAGAGTATATACAATCCATAGAGACCATATTATTTCGAAACTTGTAAGAATTTTGTTAAAAGAGGCGTGGTCATTCGGTGAGACTGGACAATTCATTTCTAACACGTGTTTGTAATTTCTTGCTAAATCAGGGCTACCACTAATGTACGATTCTCTGTGAATTCTCTTACAATAAAGTAGCAATAAATGATAATGCCTTTTATATGTGGGTACATCTATTTATTTTAATTTATTTTATTACAATTTTAAATATCACCACAACAATAATTATATAAGGTACTGCAATAATAATAATTATAATCGAGGATTATTTATACCATATCAAACATAAACATTTAGATATCTGCATTTGTACAAATATTTAGAAAATTACGTTATTTACATAATATACATTGTTTGTATATACACATAAAATACATTGTTTGAAAAAACAATATGATGAAGTACATTAATGGAATTAATAATAAATATAAAATTTTAATATAGTACGCTATTGATTTTGGAAGATAATTAATCTGTTGAAATGTTGTCTCACTCTGACGGTAGGTTGTACCGCTGATTTGATCAGAAAGTGTAGCCTGACATCTAAATATTTAGAAGCAACTGCCTTAATTAGGTGAACAGTATGGTTCTCCAGCGGTGACTGGTCTAGCATGTGAGAAAGTAATATATTAAAACAATCTACAGTTAGGAATATTTTTAAGACCCTGTTGACTAAATATTCTAATGAAAAGTGAGGATTCATTCTTTTTCCTCCACTACGGTTAAGAGCTTCTCTAAAAACGCGTTCACTATGTGTGCAAATTAAAATAACGTCATCTGATGGATATACTAACCCCCCTCTATCTTTTTGTGCAATTAATGAATTTCGCAAAGTTGTCTTAAAGCCAATAAGGGCAGAAAGACAATTCTCACATTTAATTTTTTTATTTAGATGCCTGACAACAAAACCACAAATATAAATTATACAACTCTCCACATACTGACTGCACATATATATTGATTCAGGAATATCGTCGAAAGGCAAAGTATTTTCGAAACTCAATTCGTCATCACGTAATAATTTTAATTTGGAGGAGGAACAGTTTATAATGTTGACAGAATTATTTGAATTACAGTTTAATATACTAATTTGATCTAAAGGTATGCAGTTTCCATTTACATTATCTTTGATTTCTGCGCGTATAAGTAATTTCTTGTACGCGGACTTAAATTGTCTAACGGTTGGGTTGTTATTATAACCACCATGTGAGCGTATAGCTCCGAAAAATAATTCGATATGGTCTTGATTAAATTTGTACATCGTTAGTACATGTACATGTAATACGTACATGTAATAATATCGATTAAATTTAAAGTTTATGAAAAATTAATATACCTAACGATTTTAGGTAAAACATAATATCGATGGCTCCTACGTATGCTATAATAACCCATAAATCGAAAATTCTTAGTTTTTTTTTTTTCTTATTTCTTATATCTTTATAACAAAGAAATAAAAACATTTTGCAATTAATTACATTTTTTTGGGTGTATTTTATAGGGCAATGTATATTTATACCGGACGAAAATATACTACTTCATATACTAGGAGTTTCAGAATGCACATAACTAATTTTATAAATCCCGTATAAATTGGCGATTTAAGAAATTTTTTATGTAACGAAAAACGAATAAAGAATGAACACTATAGGTACTTACTCTATCAAAAGCCAGTTCTGTTCTTGAATAATTCCTAGGAACGGCAAATTTTTTTATTCGAACTAATTTGTTTTCTTTCCTTCTGTCAAAATGTACATTCAAGAAGTGATCTGAGCAAACACAACTGTGACTTCCGGGATTCCAATTAATCCTTCCCACAGCATGGATCCATTCATTTTTTCTTACTTCATTTTTTGGGAACCTACAAAAAATGATATCCCAATCCGAATACTTTAAATAATAAATAATAAATAATTTGTATTCTAAAATTTTAAGCACAGCCCTGTCGGTCCAATATGCTTTGTCATAAAAATACCACATTGAGCTTAGTTAGATCCATACAATGTAGTGCCTTCTCTTTCTTACTCCTAAAAATTCAGAATTTTTAAAGGAGAAAAAAAGAGACGGATATATTTTAAAATGTCGGCTATCTAAGTAAATAATTTTACAGTTCGTGTTGATTGAACATTCATAGACATATTTTGATTTAAGTCATCAAAAACATCTTCAAAATAGCATTCTCCGAATTATTTGTGTAATAAAATCAATCAAAAATAAACGTTCTAGGATTTTTTAAACAAAAGTAAATGTTTGCAGTTGGTTTGTTGTTAAAATTATGAAATAAAACGTATACATGTAAAATTTTCATATTTTGGATAAAATACCTGTGATAACTGATATGTTTCTTCCCGTTTCCAGTCCTATTGGAACACCCCTTCATTGCACAAGAAGGCATATCAATTTTTTGTAATATTTGCACGTAAACACACAATAATTTATCGAAAATACGGATAACAAATCTGTCAGCTCTGCCGTTCTCTGCCCGAGTTTTGAAACTCGGGCAAAGAGAACCCTTACAAAGCAATTAAAGACGTACCCGACCGGGTGATCTTTTTTGTCCCTTTTTGTCTTATGTGTTACTATATTGTTAAAACTGAGTAAGCTTTATGTTACCACGCGTACGGGTTTGGTAAAATGTTTAGTTATCCCTCTATGGATTGTATATACTCTAAGATTCGAACCTTCAAAATTCATCACAGTTCAAAATGTTAATTTTATCATTGAAAGATTTGGCAGATACTTCGTGGTGCAACATTGTAATTTAAAATATGTTTTATTTTACTTTGTAATACACACACAATATGAGTTATTAAATTACAACTATAATTTCGAGAGGAGCAGTCCCTCTCATCATCAGGTATAGATAATAACTTAGTTAGTTATTATCTATACCTGATGATGAGAGGGACTGCTCCTCTCGAAACTATAGTTGTAATTTAATAACTCATATTGTGTGTGTATTACAAAGTAAAATAAAACATATTTTAAAAAAATGTTAATTTTATAGTTGATTTAACCCCAATAATTCGAAAACCCTGGTATGTAATTCATAATCAAAAATAATTTTTAGTTCTTGCGCCATAAATCAATACATTTTAAGTCTCAAACTAGTTTTTTTTAATAAGTTATAAAAAATTAACGATGGGTGCAGCTTCTTAATCGCGTACACCCATGTGTGGCGTACCGCATAATTATAATAACATAATAATAACAACAATAATAAAAAATGTTTTTTTTAGTTACCTTGAATTTTTAATTATCGAGGTTCTACTGTACATCATTTATAAATAGGCATGATGACAGATTTTGAAATAACATTCTGTATTCTGGGTATACGTCTACTATTACCGAAAATAACATTATTTCAGTAATAAACTAAGTTTTTACGCAAATAATTGCATTTTCATCTACATATTTTTAATTTTGCGCAAAAACGCCCGCAGCTGTCATTTCGTCTACGTGACCTAAAGCCTTAGTAAGCATTGCGTTGTGTCTATGGCAACAGTTCAAAGACATGTTGATGGGTACTGAGGCCTGACGTCATTTGCTCTTACCTGTGTTTCAGTTAAAATGGCGGATTGCACAATTTTATACTCGTATTTTATTGAAAATCTTATTAATCTCGATGTTTATATTAAAACTGGATCATTTTTTAGAATCCTTTCAAAATATTTTCTTCTCTAAAACCACTTATTATTAGAGCTTGAGTGCTACCAAATGTTTTTGAATAAAAGGGCCTCCACCAGCCTTGGTATATCACAAAGCACTATTTTTATCTATTTTATCATTATTTTCAATGTATGTAGCTAGTATTACATTATTTTGATGATTTGATGTACATTGTCCAATTAAGTTACCTATTTTTTATTGTATTTTGCTCAGTTGTTGTTCAAGGAAGAGAGTGACCCTGATGCTGGAGTGTTTGAAGAGATTCCTGGACTCCTGGAGAGGCTTGTGGACGGAACTTGCACTCTTATCTGTGATGATCTCGTGCTAGAAGTAAAAGCGGCTTCCAGAGACTATCGCAACCAAAAGTAAGGAAGTTGTTAAAATGTAGTTATTTCAATGATTTTTCTAACAGTTTTTTTTAACTACATTAATGCAGTTTTAGATTGTAACAATTGTAAAGATTTTTTTATATAAATGAACAAGTACTGCCTCTCTATGGATTTTCTCTTAGTCCATTAGATGTCATTACTCAAAATCACAATAGAAAATTTACCTTGAAAAGCTTGAAAATTAATAATAAATTATTTCACTGTAAGTTGTAGTCTTGCGTACGTTCTATTAATTAAGCACTAGTTAGTTAACAAATCAATAAATTCTGAAAAAGATTGGTATCTGAATTGGCGTTTGCTGTGTGCCTACAACATATCCTCAGATGTTATAGAAATATTGCTTAAGAAATATGACGACACCACCACTGAAAAACTCATTATCATTGAAAAGGTAGAGAAAAGGTATCAAAATACTGATTAAGTTCCCTAAATGTTCACACAGTCCGAGGCCTTAAAGAATCGATGTGCTGGGAGTATCAAGGACAATGATTAGGGGATCATGATACACAGTAATGAGGTAACAATAAAGTTAAGGCGAAACTAAAGAAATAGTCATCATTATTATCATTTGGCGCTACCATGGCTGACAGTACAAATTTTCTCGTCTCTCTTTTCCGAACCCTGTAATCTATGTTCATATTTCTTCACTATCCATCTTATTCTTGGACAGCTCAGATGTTGAGTCCCGGCCGGGGATTATTCAAATATATTTTGGAAAGTTCATCCCCTTGTCCTAATAGGGTCGAGGGCCCAAAGACTCAACTAAGTTTCGTGACTTCATTGATGCGATCGGTTATTGACCATATCTGTCGCAAACATTATAAAATATACTGGCATTAGCAACCCCAGCATAGTATTGTTAAAATGCATAGGATTGTCATTACCATTACCATTAATATTGTCATTACCAGCTGCCTCTTAATTTAATTACGGGGCAGCTGGTAATGACAATTATTGTTACTGGTTCGCTATTATTGGAATCCAAATGAAATATATGTAAACAATGAAACTTTTATCAAACGTTAAGTCACTGGATACAAACTTTAGCCGTTATCTATTCTGTAATTCACACTAATTTATTTTTGCTGGAGTCCCACTTGTCTCTGGTGTTCGTTTGTACACTTGTACACCGTTTGTCTATCCACTAATTTATAGTTTGCTATCTATTCACCTAGACCTATGGTTTTCGCCGCTGTCAAAACAAGATTGAAGTCTCGCATGATGCATCGTAAAAATTTGAAAATTTACAGGGAATATTTTCTTTCGAATCTTATCATATATATTTATGTATTCAACTGGCTTCCGTATTAGTCCAAACTGTTCGGAAACCTTTGATTATATGCAGTTCTTCTCGATTTTAGAATCTTGTGACAATATGTTTCAAAAAAATATTTCATTTAACAGATGGCACTGCCTACCTTCAGCTAGTGACTGGCGGAGTCGTACTTTGTCGGGGGCCCTGTGCGGAGCTCTCGGAGCCCTGAGCTCTCGCCTGCTGCGGTTACACTCTGTGCTAGTGCCGCAGCTCTTTGCCCCCTTAACCAGAGCTGTCGCCCGAGAGATTGACAATTTTATTTTTGAGGTGAAAATATTTTAAATAAATAATTGCTCTATTAATAAGTCACGTAGCTGTTGAACAATTAATTTTTTTCAACATTGTTTAATCTAATATTTTTATATGTAAGTATGTTCTACGAACATACTCACATTTAAAAATACACATAGGTATATCAGCTGCGAAATCTAGTTAATGAGAAAAGACTACAGATGTCTATTAGAGTGTGACCAGTATAAATTGGCATGCGAGGGAGGGCGTCCCTGTCGCGAAACAGAAGTTGCCAGGGTGTAAATTTATTACACAATACATAATATACAGAGTGTCTAGTGACCGGTGTCGGAACCTTTAATAGAAATGTGGTCGGGCAATACTAAAGAAACAAACCAGTAATGGCAGCCGCTCTATCTAGAGTCCTGCCAACCGGTAATATTGGTTCATTATTTGTTTTTTCAGCTTCGCAAAAATTTAATAAATGGCAATTGTTCTTGCACCGCTCCGGACTATTTTGGATGTTTAACATAATAATTCAGTGTATATTGGAAATCAAGATGTCACAGCTCATGCGCAAATACGAGATTGAACTGAATGACAGGGCGAGGGGTTACCGCCGGGTGCGGGTGGGGCAGGTTTTAGTTCCAAAGTCGCCTCCCGCCAATTTACATTGGTCAAGCTCTAGTAATGGTCACACCGTTATTTTAACCGGTTATTTTTGTTACAGTTATTTGGGATTTATATCTGATTCTACCGATGATTGGTAAAATATAACTGTTGTATAATGCCGACGGTTGCCCGTAAAATTGCGAAAAATTCGTTCCCAATCATTGATCCAATCAGATACAAATCTCAAAAAATGGTTTGTGTGTCACCGGTTAAAATAGTATCACTAATGTCTATAGCATAGAGCATTCAAATACATATACGGAAGGTTCCTTGAATTAATCCTTGAATTAAAAAATTTGATAATGTGTGGATGTTCTTACAATGGAATTGGTGAATGTTGCGTTGTGTAGAGTGATCACTTAAGCCAACTTGTAGATAGATAGATCCATACACATTTCTCATATATAAATAGCTTCGTCTCTGTGAGATTTCTATTTAGTCTTTTATTTCTATTTAGTCTTTAAGTTGTATTTAGTATTTAATTTCTATTTAGTCTTTAATTTATTATCTCTCAGGAAGTGGTGGTGGAATGCCTGTGGGGGCCGGGAGGAGCTCAACAGTTCCAGTTTGACATGACGAGAAATCTGATGCCGATATTCGCGCAATATACCAGCTCCCCCGAGGCTTATCTACCCAAGTAAGATCATTTTTAAAAGTACAGATAATATGTACGTATGGTTGGTATATCGATTCCACTAACATCCACAGTGTTAATCTAATTTGATTTTATTTTACCGACACAACATTATTTGTGAAGACATTATTGTCAACTGCATTTGCACAAATACCCCACTGCAGAAATCATGTCTTAATTAATTTATTTCTTCATTAAACTGTATTTTTTCATTATTTCATACACGTAAACATACTTATAATTTTTTAACATACATGTATTCTTTTTTATTTTCGCTTTTACTTTTGTATTAACCGGTCGTGTGCCGGCCGTACATAACGCGGAATACAACCTGTCTGCCGCGCAATTTCGCATATGAATGCTGTTTTTTAGACACTTTTTTTTTATGGTTATATTCATGTTAAAATCAACAATAATCGTTAAAATGTTGCAGTTTCTGATTTCTCAATATACAGACTTCAATAATTACTTATATTTCAATAATTACTTATTCATTAATTATGAAAATAAGTAACAAAATTTACTGTCAGAAATGTACGCACATGTGAATAAAACCATGGAAGCAATAACACTAAAGATATTCTATTTCAATATTTTCGTTCTAAATATATCAAAGAATATAAAAATACTTAATTTTAACACTTTTTTAATTAAAAAAATACACTTTTTGAATAGATATATAACACAATTAATGCGCGGTTCGAAGACGACATCTGGAATGATTTTTTGTCCGGTTTGCGCGGCAAATGAGGTTACTTGACAAATAGAACTCATTCATTCACTCAAAAACTTGAGATACAATAAGCTTTAAAAACTCATAAATGCAGGTAAAATGGGCCGAATTCGCACACGTGTCTAAAAAGTGCAAATCTGTGCTCTGGTACATAGAGGGTACAAAAGTATTTGCGCAGATCTGCACTCCGGCACACGACCGATTAAATTATATCTACTTGTTTTCTCTATACATATCTTATATTTATATCTACAATTATGTAATTGATTAATTTTATATAGTATTCTGTTCTATTTCTATTGTAAGCTGCTCAATGTGTTAAATCTACTTTTATTTTAAACAACACCATGCGCGGTGTACATGATATTGGTATAAAATACATTCTTGAAGTGCCATGAAATCGATCTATACTGCTGCCATGAAGATAAATGAAATATCATTTTAAATATGAACATTTTTCAGGATAAAAGAGTCCTGCACCCTTCTCGGACTGCTCTGCGGGTCGGCAATCTTGCTTCAGGAAGTCTTATCTGATGTGACATCGGGAGGCGGAGGAGACACGATAGGCAGTGACCACGCTCACCGCGCCCTCGCTGAAATATCTATACGCCACCTATCCGTAGAAGACTCAGTCAGAGTACTGAACCAACGGACCGATTTGAGCCTTAATCAGTAGTGATAGTTTTTTGATTTGTTAGTTTCCTTATGTATGGAAATGAGTATTGCACATTAAGGTGCAGTGGACCCTCAATATTCGTCCATGTTGATATTTGTCTTGTTTTTGTCAAAAATTTTGTTTGATATTCGCCTGGAATGTGGATATTTGTCCCACCTGCCAGTTGAGTTTGTCAGTCTCAATGTATCAACTCTTGCTTAAAATAATGCTTGAAATAAGTGACCATGGTGTTCCGGAAACAGTGTTTTTTTTTTAATGTATTTTTTGTAGACCTGCAGTATATTTACGGCATCATGACGAGTATATATCTGTTATAGCGATAAAGCGTTAATAAGTATTGTTAATACATAAATAAAATGTATTTGCAGTGCTTTCCGAGATCGATTTTCGAATGAAATTTTTTTTTGTTTTAGAATACGTAGATGAAATTTGAGGCGGGTAATGGATTAAACTATTTTTAGTTAATTCCTGTGGGAAAAATTTGATTGATATTCATCCTTCCTTAGGGAACGGATTAATGGCGAATATTGAGTCTACAATATTTTCTCGCAATATTTTTATATGTGTGTTTTGAGAATAATTACTGGATTTTGTCAACAGAGGAATAATTAATTAAGATAAATTATAGAAATCTCACAGAGATGAAGCTATTTCTGTGTGAAAATTATTCATGTGTACTTGCATTATGTAAAGTGATCACATTAGCCAACTCATACAGGGCATGAGCCCTGGGCCACCCTTTAAGACTTCATACATGTTTTTGTAATTTATCTTAATTATCAGTACATATTTATTTTTAGCAAACATTCCAACATTTGAGTAACATAACATTTTTTGAGTTATTGGCACATGCCACACTACTTATGTGTACATGAAAATATTATTTATTTTTAAAACGTGGCCTTTTGGTTATCTACCAATATTGTTATTAGAACAGTAAACACCAATGCAACAAAACAATGTTCATCACACACGTGCAATTTACACATACTAATTCAATTGTCTTTTGGAAATGAAAAGATGTTTACCTAGTTGATCTTTTTATGTTTATCAATTTAGATATTTCGTCAGTGTTATTATTATTATTTTGGCATTTGGGTAAAGTGGAGTGTCATTCAATGCTGTTTGGAAACAACAAAAAACAAACAAATGTCTGCTTTTTGCCAATTGCTGACGCCATGAGTGGATAGATCTTTATTTACATTGTCTTGCCACTTCATTTTGAGTTTCCCTTTTCTTCATCTTCCTTCAGCTTCATTATTGAGCGGCTATTTCGGAGCACGTGAATATATAAGTATGTATCATGAATATACTTCATACCAAATTCATTATCATCTTATGACTATGAGTCGTTTCATGTCAATATTAAAAATAGTTGTAATGATATATTTTATGTTTAATAATGTATTTGGAGAGTAAATATTGTAATCAATAAATCTCTTGGCTAATTTATTTGCTATTTATTTTTATATATGTATTTGAAATTTTATTTATTAAAAATGTGACTTATTTTGTATTTACGTATATTTTGTTAATATATTCCTATCCGATTTGCAAAAAATGTAATACATACTTGTGTGTAAATTTCTTAAATGCAATTTGCATTATTAAATGGAACAGAAATAAAGTACTGGTCAAATAAACTTTTCTAATTTTAAATGTCTGTCGGTCTGTAACTTGCTGGAATTACAACTTGTGTGACACGCAATCAGCGCATGCCCGGGTAACACGCAAGTGTCGATGTTAATTATTATTATGTCCTCACAAGTTTACGGATACATAGTTAATAATATTTGTGTAAAACATTTAATATTTAGTGTGTTTCTTTATAAATTTTATATTTGTAATTAAATTATTTAAATAAAATTGCTTGTTTTATTTTTGCAAATTATTGTTGTTCTAATGTTCCTTGTAATTATATTTTACATATATTTGCAAATAATGTCAGAAGAAGGGGACCCGACTTTAATACATTTTGATGTCATTGTAAATTGTTGGCAATTCAAAAACTATTGTTTATAAACAACTTCGCTCGGGACCATAATTTAGAACTTTAACATTTTAGAACTTTATCAAACGTTCTGTAACCTTCTACAGTCACCAACACACTCCGCCACTTTGTTTGGAACCTTAAAGAAATCTTCTAGAACTTGCTAGAGCTTTATCGAACATTCTGAACAATCTAGACTCACCGAGATTCTCCGACACTCAGTTTGGAACCGTTTGGAACCTTCTTGAACTTTCTCTTTCCAGAAGTTTCTCTTTCTTCTAAAGCATTCGAGAACCTTCATGAACGTTCTGGAAACTTCTTGACTCACTTACACACTCTGCCACTCAGTTTGGGATTATATAGAACTTTCTGGAATCTTCTAGAACATTTTCATTCCAGAATTTTTAGAAGCTTTATCAAACGTTCTGGATCCATCAAGACTCACCGACACACTCCACCACTCAGTTTGGAACCTTATAGAACCTTCTTGAACTTTCTGCTTCAAGAAACTTCTAAAACATTCGATAACCTTCATGAATGTTTTGGAACCTTCTAGAGAGTACTACTCAGTTTGGACACTTATAGAACTTTTAGTAATGTTTTAGAACATTCTCCTTCCAGAACATTCTAGAGCTTTATCTGCCAACGAAGAAACACACTTGTTTTGTGGTAAGAACAACCCTTATGGGTGAAACGCCAGGAAAGAAGAAGAAGAAGAAGAACGTTCTTGAACCTTCTAGACTCACAGATACACTCCGCCATACTGTTTGGAATGTGAGAGAACTTTCGGGAATCTTCAAGATCCTTTTCCTTCCAGAATTTTCTAAAGCTTTATCAAACATTCTGGAACCATCTAGACTCACCGTCCTACTCTGATACTCAGTTTGAACTTTCTCTTTCCAGAATCTTCTAAAGCATTTGAGAACCTTCATGAACATTCTGGAACCTTCTAGACCCCCAGACACACTCCACCACATTGTTTGGAACGTTAGATAACTTTCTTTAGAATAATGAAGAATCTTCTAGAACGTTCTCCTTCAGAACATTCTAGAACTTTATCGAACTTTCTGGAACCTTCTACAGTCACCGAAACACTCCACCACTTTTTTTGGAACCTTATAGAACATTCTGAATTCTTCTAGAACGTTCTCCTTCCAGAACTTTCTAGAGCTTTATCTAACGTTCTGGAATTTTCTGGTCTCATTGATACGCTCCGCACTCACTTTACAACCATATAGAACTTTTGGAAATATTCTATAACATTCTCTTTCTAGACTTTCTACAGCTTTATTGAACGTTCTGGAACCATCTAGACTCACCGGCGTACTCCACCACTCAGTTTGGAACCTTATAGAACCTTCTTGAAATTTCTGTTTACTTATTGCTTGAACTCACTGATACACTCTGCACTCAGTTTATAACCTTATAGAACTTTTGGGAATATTCTAGAACGTTCTCTTTCCAGACTTTCTACAGCGTTATTGAACGTTCTGGAACCATCTAGACTCACCGGCATACTCCACCACTCAGACTCACCTTGTAGAACCTTCTTGAACTTTCTGTTTCCAGAAACTTCTAAAGCATTCGAGAACCTTCATGAACGTTCTGGAACCTTCTGGACACACCCACACACTCCGCTACTCGGTTTGGAACCTTATAGAACTTTTAGTAATCTTCTAGATCATTCTCCTTCCAGAACTTTCTAGAGCTTTATCGAACGTTCTATACTCACAGACACACTCCGCCATACTGTTTGAAATGTAAGAGAATTTTTGGGAATCTTCTTGAACGTTCTC
>JADDOH010008244.1:0-10510 GCA_016648135.1 Agrypnia vestita
TTCGCTTCAAAAATGTCGTATTTCGTAGATGGAAAATATATGTATTATTTCCCCACGGAATTAATATGAACAGGTTCATGCACGTCTAGGACGAAACCATTCAAGGTAAGAATTTGCTAATACAAAGTGTTTATAATTATTAATTTCAGTGTTATTTAATATGTGTGAATTTTTCCCTTTGCACCGTTCGAACAATTCTACTGGTTTGTCCCCAAACGGAAATTTTTTATTTCTAATACACGAATTCTTCTGGTGAACGTATTTTATTGTAAAATAAATGTATAGATTATTAGGTTCGTTAGATGTTTTTATTACGTTTTTATTACAATTGTTTCCACACTGCTCCTATAAAAGAATTTGAAGTTATTAGGATACACAACGGGGTCCTTCATCCATTAGACGAATCATGTGCCAATTCAACGACGTATTACGAATAGTATATATTGTAGTTACTGAGATTTAGTCGCATTTATTATTTCTAGTAAGGGTTTTAGTATTGATGCCAGGCGCCATTATGAGGCGGAGATAGTTCATATTCATAGCCCGACTGTAATAGATATTTTTATCGCATAAGAGGTAGCACTTTTAGAAATATAACTGTGTTTTATGTTTCGTCCCTGACGGACAGGATGGTATGGTTGTGGTTATTTAGATAATACACTTAGTAAATGCAATTAGGTATTATCAATTTCGTATGCGAACCCAAGATGTTAGTTGATATTTTTAGTTAATATTGCATTCAAAAGCGCAATTTTCACAGAATAATTATTTTTAGTTAATACGTATTTTTAGTTAATTTATCGTATAGAGTATTTTCGTATAGTAAGAAAATTATTTCATATGAAAAGTTGAATTTTAGTAGTAGTAATATTTCTGTATAGAATATTTAATTTTTAACAACTGTATCGTTACATCATATGGTTGAAGTCGACCGGTTGCATCCTGCCGCTCAATCGCGCGCGCTCACATAAAAGAATAATAAAATATTTAATAATCCAATATATTGTATTTTGAACGCGACGTTTTGCTACTTACTAACCTTCATTATTTAGTAGGACCCACATTAGGGTCATCTTACACCGTTAGCCGTGATAAGAATATGATTTACATTGAGATGCAATGGAAAGATTTGTATTATAGATTTGCTTCGCCTTATATATTCAACAAACACCCCAGGGTTGTCTAACTCTGGTGCCGGACCAGGAGCTATACTAAATTATTATAAATGTTTCAAGACCCGATGCCCTACTATCTACCTGGGTCATCACAAACCTTATGCGACTTGATCCAATGCGATTTTTCTCTGAGATTTTGTAAACTCCATTATCTGTGCTAGCAAACTACAAATAATTACTGTATTAAAAACAATAATCCAACGTTTTATTGCTGAAATTGAGCCTTGCAAATAATCTTCAAAATGTTTATCAATTGGGTCAGGATATGCCATCATAGCCGCGGCGGTCATTTGGCTAACATCATAACTAATCTCAACATGTTTACTTTATAAATCAGTAAAAATTGCCAATTAAATACTAATTTGGTATGATTTATTTTAAATCCGGCGTATCGGATGGACCATCCTATATAAGCACAGGCAAGCGTATAATCGTCAAACAATTCGTATAGGATACTCTTCGGGTTGGCGCGTTATTGCAGCGCTTCCATACAGTTTGCGGAAGGCTGTATTCAAGGATTCATTCCTCTCTTGAGACATCGTGATGATGGTGTTAAATTACCGCTGGAACACAACAGCAACCTCACAGTGCATGCTGCATCTTCTTGGAAGATTGGATCCTTAATGCGAGAATGGCGTCATCCGCGGACTATCTATATAAATGTATAACCTTGCGTTAATATGAATAATTTTCTTTTAATTTGAATTTTGTTAATTAACGAATTCTGTGGAACGGATATTAAACAAAATTATAACGAGTCTTGTAGGTGAACTAATGTTAGAGGGTTGGTGTGGACGAGTCTTGTGGTACCTTGGTACTTTAGGTGATTAGGTGGTTCACACTGGAAGGTGTTGTAAATAACAAAATCACGCCTTTCCTTTATTTTGAACAACCTGCATATTTAAATATATATATGTACCTACTTTCTTTGTTTCAAAACAAAGAAATGTGGGTTAAGGCGTAGTTAGTAATGAATGAGACGGCGTTTGGTATAAATACTGTATTATTGCTCGTAATTTTCTCGTTATCTTTGATATTATTATAAAAGAAAAATAATTAATAATATTATGATTATGTCAGAAACATTATTAAGATATTATTACTCGTAATTTTCTCATTAACTTTAATATTATAATAATAAATAATAATATTCTGATTGTGTCGGAAACAAAGTATTTAAGACTATTTTAATTATTGAGACAAAATGTTGAATATAAGAAAATATTTTACAATAAAATATAAAACATCCTGCGCCAGTTTTTCCAGAAAAACACCATTGTACTCTCGACGTTTCGAGCAGATCGCACTACTTATCTTCAGGGGAGCTTATCACTGAAGTGTGTCTCTTATACGATCGTGAAAACAAGTCATTTAGGGCCGTTTAGGGCAAAGAAAATTAAATTAATATAATTAGGTCGCAGTTTATGCCCTATTGTACAGCTTCTCGTAATCTGCCGTAATGCTATGTATTTTGGGTAAACTTGAGTTCTTTATAATAAATTAAGCCAGGTGTTGGGTAATCTAATGCTGTCGTGTCTATTGTTTAGGTTGTTAGGTCTTTTGTATAATTTAATCGCTTCTCTACGGATTGATGCAATTGAAATGAAATCATTGTAAATCTTTTTACTATCTTTCTTTTAACTCGTAGCTGCCTGCTTGCTTGTCTGACGAATAAACTTTGGATCGATTTTTAACCCTTTTCCCGTGATTGAATCGAGCTGAAACTTTGCAGGAAGACTTGTGGCGATGATAAAAATGATCTCTTAAATTTTCGTTAAAAAAATTAATAATTATAGTATAATTTTGGATTTTTCTTAATTTTTTATTACTCCCTTTCATAGCGTCGCCCGACTCAAGCTCAACGCGTGGGGTAAGCGCCAAACCTGTTTCAACTAGGAAATGAGAAAGGGAGTATAATAAAAACTTGGTTTTAATGGGTTAGTTTTTTATGGAATTAAATTATTATTTCATATTTGTAATATACGTATAGTTACGTTCAGTTGTAATTTGTAAAGATGAGAATAAATATGAAATGTGAGCAATATTTTTTTAATATATAGTCTAACGGTGCAGTACTAGATAATTAAATAATTATTTTAAAGCAATATGAGTGATATCGATATTAAACATATAACAGAGGTACAAGATGCAAAAATGATTGAAATATTTATTATTAATGGTTCTTACTTTGCTTTAGAGTTCTTCAACGTTGAGCGTTGCGTTAATCCTAAATTCTACTCGTGACGAGTGCCGTCTAAAGCGACGTAGTAAAAATGATATAAAATTATTTTACACAGAAATATTTCCAAAAAAATAATAACGTAATCTTACCATATCAGTTGTTTATTGAATTAAAGAAATATTTCTGGTTTTTAAGTTCGATACAATTATAGAAAAACAACCGCTGGTCAATATTGAGTCTATTTTTGGATACTGATGGGAAGAAGTGGTAAATTAAAATTGTTGATGACAATGATATATGAATGCGTGTAAGTAGCTTATTTAAATTACCTTTGGAAGCTCGATGCATACCTCCAGTTTACAGTTTGCTCAACTCAATTTATTTACTGAGAAACACAGGGTAACCATAAAGTTTCTTCTTATTAATTTCGCTCTATTATGATTCGGATTTTTAAAAATAATTTGAAAAAAAAAAAACCACTGCATAAGTCATCTTTTATATAGTATAAACGTTTTATTTTTTCACGACTTAGAAAACCTGTATTCAAGGATTGTTTTTTTTTACAAATGATTTATTTTATATACATTTTTGAGAATACAATTAATGATGTTAATTACAACTGAGATTTTTAGGAGTTAGCACGGCTACAATAGTTGAGAGACTAGAATTATTATGCATTTTTTCGTGGTTGCGCGATATGATCGATAATTTTAAAATGCTTAGCAGTGGTTTGTATGTTACTAATTCTGATCTAAGACAGCGTCAACGTTTAACACTACAATGAACATGACCAACCTGCCGATAGTTGTCTTTTGGAAGAGCTACCGCTATGCTGAACGACATCACTTTAGATATTGATCTGTTCCATATCTCGTTTTCGAACGTTTTCCGAAGCAGGATTATAGTACAACTTTGAGAAAAGTTCTCCTTGTGTATTTAGATTTAAATATACAAAAAGAATATATATATATATAAATAGATATATAATATGATATATATACAATTATAATATATATATATATAAGTTATATATATATATATTAATAATATATGTATAACATTAGACTAAAGGTGATTACATATATGATAAAACATATGATTAAATTTATGTTTATAATGTATGAATTTTTTGTTGAATACATAAAAAAATTGAAAATTATGATGCTGGCGGTATATATTCCACTGGATTCATAGACAAATTCCATAGACAAATTCTATAGACAACTCACAGAACAAGCAGTGATAATTTATAATGAATGAATGATGCTTTCGAAAAAATCTTCCACAACACAAATGTGCACAATGAAATATTTGATATACGTCACAGAACGTGTATTCAATGGAGACATAGACTAAGAGCCAGCAACCGCCAGCTTACACTATAGTAGGTAAGAAGGTTTGCATATTAATATTTGAGTTTGGGGGATTTTGGCAAATAATTGGTAATACAGGTACAAAAAAATAAGTAAGCACGTTTTACTTATATTACGTCTTTATAGATAACACCGCCTTCTAGGTACTTCGAGAATCGTATGGAACTTTCCAGAGATAACTTTTGGAGTGTTAGACGTTTCCATAGTATTTCTGTTAATATGAAATCTATTGTTATAAATAAAAATAAAATGATATACGTAAAATTATATCTTATTTGTTACCTATCTGTCCTTAAAGAAGTAATGATCTTTGATGGTTAATGTATTTAGGTACTTCTATGAATTATTTATTTAATGAAAACCATAAAGTGTTAATATCTACTTTGAACATGTTATTTGTGCGCAGTTCAAATGATTTATTTCTACGAAGTAGGGAGGCAATGAACATCTTGTAGGTACTTTCGGCGAGCATTCTGGGAAAATCCAGACGGCTTTTGATTTTCTGTCAGAAGCTTGTTGCTTAATGAAAGGTTAATTGATTCGCGTGCAAATTAGAGTTCCTTATTTGCAGTAGAACATTTGAGACTGCAGCGCATATTTCATTACCTTACAAGAAAAAATAAAATTTGCTACCAACCGAAGATTTTACAGAAAAGATTTATTAATAAAAAGTATCTAATAAGTAATATAAGACAATCGTTAAATTGAATTTACTTTATTTTATTTTTACTTAACTATATTTTTAGCAGTTTTACACTTGTCTAATTTTGTCATATGATATAACAAATTTTGAGATTTTATTACATCTTTATTTTATACAATAATTAACACTACACGTTATATGTGATATCCATAGTAAACGTAGGTTACTGTGGAGGACTACCGTCATCTGTTCACCGTCATCCTCAATGCGGCAGAACAGATAGTGCGTGTGCACATCAGCATACGATGCAACACGCATCTGAACGTGGCCAGAGGGATACGCATTTGCGCTCCACGTAAAATGCTTCTTCATTATCTCCTCGGCCTTGACGCCGATAACAATTATAAAAGTGTACTCCTCGACATCGAGCATTTAAATGTAGAAATTAATTGGGTAGCTTGCTTGAATAAATTCGGTTTATTCAAGCCTGTTAGTACCTACTTTGGCGGATATGATTTGAGGTTACGTGTATTCGCGAGGTGATCAGTGTGATTATGCACATCTGCCGATCATAATCAGTCTGATGCATGTTGAGTAGACGCTAATGGCGTGTGTATGAATGTGCGTTGATGTGAAGGTGTGTGACAAGGCTGAGCGGGATGTGATACAGGATGAATGGAAAGAAGTACTCACACTTAACTCGTCGATTTATTGAAGACACAAAATTTACATGTTGGAGAAATCGTTATACAACAATATATGGAGAGTGAATTCGAGCGTGGTATCGCGGGCGCAGGTCAGTGCGAGAATGATGCGGTACCAGCGGGCTGCCCGGTCGGTACTTTTCCGGCGCCTCGGGCTTCTCATTGGTAGTTTCTCTCGTGCGCGATTGGTCTGTTTGGCTCGCTTGGGGGGACTAGAGTCCGGGATGGTCTGGTTCACCACAGCACCTTGTATTATATGTCACATATGTGCCTTACTGCCAGAAACACAGAACATTCCTATGCATGCACAACAACATACATATTTATATTTACATACAGCGAACACAAAAGAGAAACCAATGGTATAGGCGGGTCAAATTGTGCTCGTGAGTATACCATCCTATCTATACTATGCACGTGCAATCCTTAATACTTGCTTCTATCTTTCTTTCTTCTAAAATGGTGAGCCCCTGCATGTATCCTCTGCAACATACAATATCGATACTAATTTATACAACCACCTAGAAAAACCACATGTCGGCACTACTACGTAAACACCTATCTGACAGCAGGCTTCATGAATATTAATTCTGTAGGAATAATGTGCCAGGCCGTTAAATATAATTTATTAGTTTAAATTATTACGAATTATTCGATCTTAGTTTCTGATGATCGTATTCTGGCTAATTCAAATTGTCTATTAAGCTGGCAGTTGGTTTACAGGTAACTCAAAATGAATAAGCGAAACTTACTTCTGTACCAATAAATTATTTATACATTTTTGGAATAACTTCTTTGAAATATCTTCCTTTAAATGCACCACAAATCTAAATATATTTGACAGAAGAAAAACACTCTTTGATAATCAAAATCTTTATCGGGATTTCATAACTTAACAAGCTTGTTGACCTTTTTAAATAATAATTTATATGGGTAGGACCATTCAAATAACATAAGGAGTATGTTTGTGATGATTCAGTAGTTAGATAGCGGGGCCCCGTCAAATGACGGTATTTTCTAGAGATGCTTTCTATTATATGAAAAATATTATACAGTCGTAAAATAATTGACGCGAGTTGTATTTATTATTAAATATTATTTCATTTCGATCTCCTGGTCGCGGCTAAACTGTGATGACCCAGCTAGATAGAGGGGTCTTCCTAACGTATTAAAGATGAATTCTGTATTAATAATTTATATAAAAGGCCGTTGCTTAATCGCCACGAGTTGAAATTTAATTTTTATCTACTAAGTTCAATTGATTTGCCAACTCCTGGCCGCGGCTAACAATGTGATGAATCCTATGGGGTGACCCGTCAAAAATACGTCGTGGAAAATAATATTAAATAATATAAATTTCATTGCAATGAATAAAGTCATTTGCCGTATGATGTTAGCGAAAATAATTGTATGGCGCGGGTGGCAACGGCTGAGGTCGACAGATACGCTGTAACTATAAAAGGATCGCGGAATAAAATATTATACCTTCTATGAAATATTAAAAATAATGTATTCTATACAATATTCATGCTCTGCCAGTGCTAAATATACATTTAACTGAAAATAATTATTCTATGAAAATTGCGCTTTTGAATGCAATATTAACTAAAAATACTAACTAACATGTCTGATTTGCTGTTGAATATTACCTATAAAGATATTGACTAAAACTTTTGCTTTGAATGGAATATTAACTACTTCTCTCATCAAATATTATTCTGCAGCAAATATTCAATGAAATTATATGAACTAAAATATTTCTAACATCTTGGGTTCGCATACGAAATTGATAATACCTAATGCCCTTTGCATTTACTAAGTATATAACCTAAATAACCACATCTGTACCATCCGGTCTGTCAGGGACGAAACATAAAACACAGTTATATTCCTAAAAGTGCTACCTCTTACGCGACAAAAATACCTATTGCAGTCGGGCTATGATTATGAACTATTTCCGCCTCATAATGGAATCTGGAACTGACACTCAAACCCTTTCTAGAAATAATAAATGCGATTAAATCTCGATTAAACATAATCTATACTATTCGTAATCTATACTATACGTCGTTGAATTGGCACATGATTCGTCTAATGGATGAAGGACCCCGTTGTGTATCGTAATAACTTCAAATTCTTTTATAGGAGCAGTGTGGAAACAATTGCATAATATTACGTAATATAAACATCTAACGAACCTAATAATCTATACATTTATGTTACAATAAAATACGTACACTAGAAAGAATTCATGTATTAGAAATAAAACATTTTCGATTTGAGACAAACCAGTAAAATCGTTCGAACGGCGCAAAGGGAAAAATTCACACATATTAAATAACACTGAAATTAATAATTATAAACACTTTGTATTAGCATATTCTTACCTTGAATGGTTCCGTCTTAGACGTGCATGAACCTGTTCATATTAATTCCGTGGGAAAATAATACATATATTTGCTATCTACGAAATACCACATTTTTGAAGTGAAACTTCTTTATGAATAAATAGATAAGGTCTCGGGGATGGTTTGTTCGAAAGGATTCTACAACAGCCCGTGAGTTTATATGAAATAATAGTTTCTTTGAATGCTAAATTTTGGTTTTTTAAACCCTCAGCATCTCTGCCGAGGGGGGTTTAGGCCCCGCGCCCGCCTAGACCCGGTGGCCGACTTCCTAAGTGACTAAACGACCCCCCTTGTTCCTCCGGAACTTACTGCATCCCGAGACTCTATCTCTTCTTTACGAGATGTGATCCCGTGACGCCCTTCTTTTAGGCTTATAATTGAGAAGGCCGTACTCTTTTGGTACGAGTTTCTGATGATGTGTGTTGTCTTGAGGCGCCTTTCTTTTAGGCCGGTGTTTGAAGAATCATGTACTCTTTTGGTACGAATTGATGACGACATTAGTCTCCTTTGCGGGCATAGTAAGCGATGTTACAAATTATTGTGCAATCTCATTATGCCTTTTCAGAATGGCGTCCCACGATTCTGCATCTTGCAACATTTACTTTGGACAAATGTTAGAGTGTTAGTTACATATTTATAATATCCCAGCTATTCCATATGAGTGAATGATTTTTATATTTATTCTGGCCCTGTCTTTCTTACAGAGGACGAAATAGAAGTTAACGTTTTCTATCAAGGTTTTACAGCATTCAGGCATGAAAATCCTTCCAAAGACAAAGGGAACCTTTTGTGGGTTATGTGGCCCTGCGCCTGGTGAGGAAAGAGGTCGGTTTATTGACGACCCCGAGCAACAAGGAGGGCCCCGCCTTTAAGGGACCCTGCAGGGGCTTGTGCGGGTTCCACGCCCAAGTGCCGGCAAGCATCTACGCCCCAACCAGCTAGGCCATCACAAACCAGATATCCCCAATCTTTAGTTAGATCTCCCCATTCTGTCCTTTACTCGTCGTTCTGAAGCTACTTGTTAAGCCAGATGTACCGAGGTACTCAAATCATAAAGAGTTAGCTGAAGACCGGATTGCGCAATACTTATGCAATACAATTTTTATAAGGCTACTAAGCGTTTCTTATAGAATTATGTGTATTCAATTGTTAGTAAAAATAGTATGAAAATCCCCATACTTTAAAATATATTCGTTCGGAAGAATTTCTCGTACGATTTGAATTGATATCTGGTTATGCAATACATAACGCGTCGACAATTATTATGAATCTATTAAGCACTGCTTATAGAGCTCCGTAAAATCAATTGTTAATACAAATGGTATGAAAATTCCCATGCATCAAAATATATTCGTTTGGGAGATATTCCCGTACGAATTGAGCCAAGATCACACAAGAAATCGTGATATTAATTATACATTATTGCTCCGATTTTAAATCTTCCCAAAATAAATACATTTCAATAGTGAAAATAATTAATCGTAATAGATAATATAATTATGTTCCTTAGCTGTTACACAGTGGCGGTATGATCCTCTCTGGTACTGATGAATGGTAGATTCCTCCATACGTCCGGGCAGCAACTCCGTCCGCAAATGCTGTTCTCCAAATGAGGTCTCTGGCAGTAGTCTCTCGGGCAGCGCTTCCGCTGGCAGGTCTGGTCTCGAACTGAAGGGGCTGAGTATATCGTGTTCGCTCCTTTTATAGTCTCGATTGCACCATATCTCCGAAATTCACCCTAGTGCAGTGACTCATCCTATGCGCGATGACCTCACCGCCGGCGCTCGCCATTGGCCGGATTCAGTCATCAGGACGGTCGCCTCCGGCTCAACCCGTCGAAGGCCAAGCGCGCCTGTGATTGGTCCGTTTCGTTAAAATAACAGTAAAGCACCCGCTACACGCGAGACTTGCTGTTCCGATTCATAAATAATAAAGGCTCGTTCGCACCTACTCACATGGTCGAGTCTATTAGGATTGGCAAACAATATTAATTTAACACAGAATTATATCTATGGTATAATAAAG
>JADDOH010008245.1:0-81989 GCA_016648135.1 Agrypnia vestita
GAAAAATTTCTGAAAATTTTAAAAATCGTTCAATAATCATTATTATTAATGTATTAAATTTATATAAATATAACCGATATCATACGTCAAATATTTGACGTCGCTTCACTCTAGACATTGCCGTCTAGCGTGAAGCGACTCGTATAATTTTGACTCTCGCTAATGCACATCAATGTGTGTATGGATTCACAACATATTATTGGGGTGCCATGACCAAAAATCTACCCGTGACCACAGTTTCTCGATGTCTTTGACAACTGATGCGCTCGACATGAAATTAATTTCCTTCGATTTCTTTTGATTTACCCCCTGTCGACGGTTGAGTAAAGCCCGACCGAGAAAAGCGCACATCACGAGCGCAGTACGAACGGCATGTCTGAAACCACTGATCTTTATAAATTACACACGTCGAGCGGTGACAGTCCCCATCTAGCCGCGGCTGGGAGACTACGCCATGTTCTCCCGTGTGCCCCATACACAGATGGAGATCAGAAGTACACCGGAGATTCGTGGTAGCTTGTGGGAAATACTTTTACCGTCATTCTGTGAGTTATCTTTCTCACATGTAGTCAGGCACGTTCTTATATGCTGTGCCAGCTACGGAGAACCTTTTTCCATAAGAAAGTATATATACCAAAGGCGCGCAGTGCGTACATCGAATCATGACTTTTAAGTAAACATAAATTTTGAAAAAATCATATTATCGCTAAATAACTAGTGTCATACTATTCAGATTTTAATCTAAATATGTTAATTTAGCTGTCTGTTCATCTGTCCGTCCGTAACTTCGTGTAGCGTCCTTCATTTCGTTCGAATTCACGGCTAAAAAAACAAATTAAATGGCCTGAAATGGGCTTGAATCCCGGGCCAACAAACTCAAAGGCGACAATGATAGCGGTGTTGCTACCGCTGCCTCTCCGCGGACCGCCAACAAGATACTATAAATATATAGGTACTAGGGCTTAACAAAGACGCGAACCAATGTTCTGTTATTTTTGACGGGTAACAACTAGTCTGTCACAAATGTATATTAAATTTCAATTTCAGTAAATATATTTCACAAAATATATATGTTTGTATTAAATTTATATTTCAACGTAATCACCAAACATGCCTGTTGTATGACAATGTACATAACAAATCATCGCCAAATTACATTAACAATATCATTTACAATCCCTGTCACAATGTTTTTTATTCTATTACATAATGTTCACGAATCTGTTCTTGATCATACTCAATTTTTTTTTCACAGAATTTATATATCAATAGTAATTATTCAAATTATTAATTACGCCGACAATGCCAGTCATAACAAGACACTGCAATAATAGGCTGTTGCGCGTCATGTATTTCACCCCTAGCCAAAATTCACTGCACCATACTCAAATGTTGGTAATTAATACTATTGTACAGTAAATAAATATTCAAGAAATAATATTTCCGCACATAATACTCAAAACTTTCGGCTAATAAGCAGAACAGTAAAAAGAATATTGTTCTTATTTAATTTGTAGTAATAAAAATGTACACCTAATTACCTACGTTATTCAAATAAAATTGTGTATCACCAAAATTGGTCTGCCCGTAATAGTTTATTAATTATAAAAATATAACAATATTTATTACATCTCATTTCTATTTGATTGCGGACTGAAATATCGGAAATTATATATTCTTAAAAATTACACCTCGTTACTGATCCGATATGAAGCACATCGAGGATAGAAAGCCAAAAGGGAGTTAGTGATTATTTCGAACTCTACAGGAGAGCAAAAGAAAGTTCTGTCAATCTGATTTTGTCAACGTTTCTTTTATAATTGAATGATTTCCATATTTGTTAATCCAAAACGCATATGGGAATCGTTTAACAATAAAAGAAATATTATTTTTTCAATTTCAGCAACATTGTAGATTGACATTTTTAAATATTGATTATATTATTTGATGTATCTACTTATATTTATACTCATACTTATATAAAATAAGTAGAATATTTTAAAAAGAAATATTGACAAAATCAGATTGACAAAACATTATTTTAATCACTAACGCCCTTTTGTTTTCTACCTTCGATATTATTCGGTGAATCAAAACTTACGCCCTTATAAATTGTTACAAAATATGTATTATATTTTATAAAATTGATATTTTTGGAGGGGCACGATCGCATTGAATACCTAGAACGTTGACAGCTTGTAATTGTTTTAACAAATCACCGTTTTATATAATCTGAAATAGTAGGCGAGTACTTTTAAGTTTAATTTGCTTAATCAAAACTAAATTTGCAGATTTCTGTCGACGATGCATTAATGGTGTCCTGTAACGTCGCCCTTAAAGATATAGTTGATTCTGTCAAGTTGAGTTACTCTAAACATATTATCAGAATAATCAGTCTATTTCAAATTTGAACGTTTTAAATATATTTGCATAAATGTATGTGTATTTGGTTATTTACTTAGTATTTAATAAATTATAATTCTCTTAAAGTTTTTAATCTAAGGGAGCCTGCCAAATGTTAAAATATTTCATTTCTGTTTAAATTAATTTAAATTTTAGTACCATTAAATGAGATATTTATAATTTTTATCTAAAATTTTTTTATAGTTAGCATTTTGAAATTACTATGTCCTGATAAGAACATTGTTTAGGCATTTAATATTTAAGGAAAATAATGTTTATAAATGTTTAGTGAAAAATTTTAGTGACGTGAATTGCTTTATGTGTATGTATATTTTCTTTTAAGGGCCCAGACAGTAAACTTCTAATAAGTAAAAATGCTTACTATTGAGATAAATCATAAAAATATTGCAGTGCGTTACGACTCTAAAACGGTATCTACAAAACTCTCGTTCGGTTATTTTTTATTTAAATCGAATTCTTTACTTTGTAACATTTACGTTTCAATTTTTTTAGTAGCAATAATGTGATTCAAGTATACAATGGCACATCTCAAGCATATCACAATCGCGTTATAGAATTTTTGATGTACAAATCTTTTTACCATCACACGAAAAGGTTTTAATTGGTGAGAATTGGTCCAGCCTCCTTTAACCAACGCGATCGAATAGGTGATTAGATGAATTCGTAATATGATTTAAATGCGTGTAATGGTTTCGCCCACGATATACTGTTTGTGAAACAGATTAATCGGAGTCTTAAAGAAACCGGTTAAATTAATTATTTCTTTACGGTAAAGTACCATTAACAAAGACAATGTACATAAAGAAATACTTTGTAAATAAAATAAAAAATACAAAACATTAAAATAAAGATATAAAATAATGATACAAGTTCTAATTTGTAACAAAATCGTGAAATTTTTAGTAACAAATTAAATCGGAAATTCAAGTTATAAGAACAGAACATAATTGTATCCGTTATCTGTCTATAATTCCGTTGTCTGTCCGTCTGTCTATCTGTCTGTCCCCTAATTTCGTGTAACTTCCGTAATTTTGTTCGAATTCACGGCTAAAAAAACAAATTTAAACGTCCGGAGATGGGGCTCGAACCCCGGGCCAGCGAACTCCATCCGGCCGCTCAACGCATGTTGCTATGGCCGCCTATCATGGTGGACCGCAAAGAGATGCTATAAATATATACTAGGGTTTTGCATTATAAACATAAAATAGAGAAACATAGATTAAAATACTGATTCTTGTATGCAAACGGGCAGTAGAAAATTGGGTGGAATCCCAAGGAATCCGAGACTGGAGAATATGGGGCAAAAATGGCAAAAGGCGATCTGTAAAGACAGACGGCATTGGCGAAAACTTCACAAAAAACGGCAAAGATGATGATGATGATGATGTTATATACACACGATGATGTTATATAATAATTATTTAAAAAATGCTCTCAGTGTTTCGAATCAAAGTAATATTGGCGATTCGCAGCAGTGGCCAGGTTCCGCAGTAACATTTCAGACTTATCAAACGCTGATAATTTAGTCGTTAATCATTCCCCTGTGTTTACCTTATAATATCCAGCCAGTATGCGGGATATCAATTATGAGTACACACGGTGCGCCGCATCGAGCAATATCAGGGGTGTCATTCATCACTACTCATTGCAAACAATTAGATATAGTACCATTATTGTGATCAATTTCAAATCTCTAATCTAATATTTTTTCGCAGAAATTTCAAATACTGTAAATTATTTTATTCAATTTGTGATATGGATACTTTGCTCAATAATTTTTCATATATGAATTACATGATTTCATTTTTTAATGTTTTGTGCTTTACCTATGTCATCTTATTATTAGTACGCGAATGGCAATATAAGACAGTAATAAAAAAATACATTAGTGTATATTATAGATATCTCACAGAGACGAAACTGTATTAATTATGGGAAAGTAGGTATAGAAGTCATTTTGGGTGTAACAGGACTTATGACCTGTCTTTTTATGGTTGGCTTAAGTGATCACTTTACACAATTGTAACATTCGCCATTTCCACCCATGATAGAATATACCATGCTTATTCATTTTTTGGAAGTTGTATATATGTTCAAATTGCGTGAAGCTTTCATATATGAGTTGTATTTATTTGTTGGATTTAGGGGAATGAAAATGGCTTTGTACAGGCCGCATGGAAAAGGCGCTTACAACTCATATATGAAAGCTTCACGCAATTTGAACATATATACAACTTCCAAAAAATGAATAAGCATGGTATATTCTATCATGGGTGGAAATGGCGAATGTTACAATTGTGTAAAGTGATCACTTAAGCCAACCATAAAAAGACAGGTCATAAGTCCTGTTACACCCAAAATGACTTCTATACCTACTTTCCCATAATTAATACAGTTTCGTCTCTGTGAGATATCTATAATATACACTAATTGATTAATAATGTCTCTGTGACATAAATCCAGCACTGTTCTGAAAGATTTGAACAAACTCAAAATATTCTAAAAAAATACATAGACTTAAAGCTAGACTTAAAGACTTAAAGATGATGCTGATAACCGCCGAATTCTCCCTAATGTAATGTGACTTTACGTTAGAAAAATCGTTTTACAACTTTACAAATATGCATGTTTGCTTCTAGAACAAACACAACATGGATTTCATCTTGAAACGGAAATATTTGTTGCATTCAACAATATTTCAACCGTGAATAAGAAACATTATACTTTCCGCTGCAGACCCGAGTACGATGTGGTCGCATATATTATTAAAAATATTCCAAACATTCTGAAATTTATATGTTATCGACTTATATTTTTCTGGAAAATTTGCCCTGAGATGTAAATACCAGGTTAGGAATTTATTCATGTTATTAGATCCGTCCCAGCTTCCCTATAATACTGCGCAAACTTAGTTCTTCTATTCTATGATACGGTCTAAGCGGGATCTCAGGTGCCTACGGGATAAACATCAATGTACCTACATGCTGTTTCTTATAAAAAAGATCATAAGAATTGAATAATGTTGTTGTATATTTTTTTGATTTGTGGTTGTGTCTAAAGCACATTTCAATAACTAATAAGAATATGTTATATAAATTGTTGAATAATTTTTTATTTATTTAAATGTATACTAGTCCCAGCGTGATATTTCAATTAAAACAAACAATAAAATAAACAGAACATATTATATACAAATGATTAATTTATTATATACTATTAATAAAAATGCTTAAACAAGAATGATTTTATGAAGAATACTTATTTTTCAAAAACATATAAAGTGATATTTTATTTAGGTGTATTTTGATAAATATTATTGAAAATAATATTGTCTTTGTTTATGTTTTGTAATATTAACAAAAATAAAATTACTGACATAAATTTTTATCGAATATATTTTCAATTTTTTTTTATTTATTACCGAATGATATTTTACGTTTTATTTATATATTTTTAAAAACAATAAAGTAAGTCATGATTATCCTTCTAACCACTTGCCCTGACACACAATTTTCTCCCTTGTTTGGTTCGACTCACCACACTATGATCAGCTCTAACTAAACACTAACAAAAAAGCTGCCATTATGAATGACAGCAAAATTATGTTAAAACTTCTTTTCGGTAAACTTATTTTTCAGTTAGACATACATCTACGGTTTCATCTCACGGTTTCCCCGCCTGGCTAAGCATAGAGAATTGACAGCCTTACTCTTCCTTTCTTGGGAACCATACCCGCCTCGTTCACTTTCATAAACCTTATCTTGCAAGCTCATCGATCGTTGAGGTTTCTAACAAGGCCGTCCCTTCAATATCTGGCTGACGTTCGGTGCCCGTCCCGTACACTTCTTGGCATACCTCGCATCACTATTACGTTCCGCGCGTACAAAACCATCATTCTTTTCTTACTTCTAGCACAAATGGATAACATTTTATAAATGTACAAGCAATTAAAATCTAGCATAAAAATAAATACCCACAAAGCTACAAAATCAATTTCAAAAAACCCACACATATTTTTTATGGGACATGACAATAAAACTGAGGCGCCCCATTCGTTCGGGAGGTAGCTAATAATTTATTTCGCATACATGTTTTATTTCGTGTACATGTTTAATTTTCATTCACTTGGCTGCTGTACGTTATTTTTATCAAATATGTTTGCAATATAAAAAATTCGAGAATAACTTTTTATTCTAAATCAAATTAATTAATCAATTAGAAAGACGTACAGAAAAATCTAATTCACGAAAAAATATGAGGTTACTACTAGGACTCGAACTCAGGTCACCTCCTTTCCGCTCTATGGACAAAAATACAAAAATAAAAATTAATCAATTAATAAAAATAAGAACTACATATAAGGTCGATATATTCACGGAAACATAGAGGGTTGCTATAGCTTAGTTGTCAGAGCACCGGCCCCGGAAAGGAGGTGACCTGGGTTCGAATCCCAGTAGTAACCTTATATTTTGTCGTGAATTAGGTTTTTCTTTAAGTCTTTCTAATTGATTAATTAATTTGATTTAAAATTTCACAGAACTTTGTTCTGAAAAATTACAACTTCACGAATATGAATGTGTTCTTGAATATATACTTTTTATTCATTTACGTCAATTTTCATCTCATTTTTTTTTTCATCTCATTTTATTCATTTACGTCAAAGTATTTCAATGTTGATATAGAGATGACAAACATATTTTTCAATAATTTCGACAACCATGTTTTTGCGGCATTAGACAATTGGATAACACGGTACGATTCGCATCACGACGTAAGCCGTTAATCGCGAGTACGAATAGCACATGGTTGATGATGTATGCAAATTGGCCGCACGTCCCCCGGGCTGTAAGCAGGGTCAACACAAATTCGGACACCCATACTCGTCAACTTAATTATTATTTTGATGAACCTCTATTTTCCAGTGTAAAATATTTGTTTTTCCATAACATTTCACATTTTTAACGGAATAAACGATTTGTTAATACTATAAAATATGTGACTGCTACCCTTGAAAAATAAATACCTATATCTATGCACATTTTTGTACTTATTTGATTAATCTAATTCGTTATAATTGTCATAGAATGTGTTTTCATTAAATAAAATAAATAAATAAACTTTTAAAGGATTTATGTTTATTTTATTTTACAGGTAAATAAGAACTCCATAATCAGACACAGAAATAAAAAAATTGTTTTTAAGTTCTACGTTTTTAATATTTTGAGACGCGTTTCGCCTGATAAGGGCATTATCAATTAAGAGATTAATAATGCCCTCAAAAGGCGGAACGCGTCTCAAAAAATTAAAAATGTAGAACACAAAAACCAATTTTTTTATATCCATATGTGTGATTTTAATTAAATTTAATTAATTAACCATTACACACTTTCGATTTAACACGGTTTAAAATAAATCTTAGTTATTTATACTATAATTCGTTTATTTTTCATTCAAACCACTCAGTAAATACAACGTAAGAGTACAAAAAATTTTTTTGACCATTGTTCTATTAAAAATTCCCCAAAATTAAATTGAGAAGTAGTTTAGGAGTGTTTTAAAAATATTTTAGAATGTTGTAAAATAGAATACGTCATTGTGAACGTCCATAAAGTAAAATTTTTGTACAGACCATTGAAAATAATAATTCACGACTGCTTACAACTCACAATTCTGAAATTCGTACATTTTAATGCTTAAATCAAAAGTCATTGTGACGTTTTCGCATCCATGAAATTAAAAATAATGTGATTATATCCATCGTGTATCCGTCAAAGCTTTCAGATCTGATGAGTCAAAGCGACAAACAACAAAAAAGCCATCAAAATTCCTCTCCTCTGTCTGGATCCAAACAGCACGGAACGCGATATTGTGTCAGGCAAAGTTTTGCCTAATGCTCGTGAAATATTTTACAAGTTTATATATACGCCCAGAATAATTAACAAAAACGAAGTTTCAAGAGCGATTACCATCTGGGAGGGGAGAGACAATGAATACGTCCTATTCAAGAGCGTTTCAGCGCAGGAACGTTTATCATCTATAACCTTTGGCACTTTGGTACTTTATTTGCTTATAGCTTAACAGTTAAAAACAAATCTAGATTAAACCCCTCTTTGTTTTTAACCCAACGTAACATATCCATTGTGATACGATAAAGTTATAAATTACCTATCACAAAGAAACACCTACAAAACAAAATGTACTCTAAGTATTATTTTTATGGACCTTTCCTTATTTAGATAAGAAAATACATATATATCTTTTTTTATATTATTATTCTTAAAGTAGGTAATTTTATATTTCCTAATATATACAGCATTAGATATAAGAAATAAGTAATAAGAATTTTTCGATTTTTTTTTTCGGAATGGTAATCTTATTTCATCTTTTCTTCTTGTACAGTGGTCAATATCGGTCTTAATCGTAATAGTTTTTTTAATTTCTATAGTTCCAAAGAATATTATTTCAAAAAACTAAGATTTATGTACAGTAGACTCTCGTTTATCTGGTGTCACATTAACCGGGCTGCGGATTAACCAGGGCAATAAAATATTCTGCTATTTTTTTTATAATTTTAAATTCTTTGTAAAAAGTAATAATATGTACGTAAATAATACGAAATAAATAAAATAAAAATTGGAATTAGTGAAATTATGAACACGCAGAATTACGAAATTGTGTACAACCCGAATCCCGAAATTTAGGGAATCTCTATCAAGAGCGATTTTTTTTTAAAAGCGGGAAATAATGGAGCGTGTCTAATTGTTAAGGTAAAAATTAGACCTGTTGTGTTTTTTATTGTTTATTATCTTATTTTATATGCTCAATTTTTTTTTTCGTGCCAAATAACTGTGTGTCATTAGTTAGGTGTATTTTTTCACCATTTCATAATTTGGAGTCGTGTGTAAATTTTACATATGTATTATTGTGCATCATATGAATATTCTATTTTTATATTCAAGAACACATTCTTATTCTAAAGTTGCAATTTTTCAGAATGAAGTTCTGTGAAATTTAGGACTAAATTTACTAATTAATTGGAAAGACGTATAGAAAAATCAAATCTACAAAAAAATATTTTGGCTGCTACCGGGATTCGAACCCAGATCATTTAGCTTTCGGTGCAATTGGTAGCATACCTGCCCGGAAAACTAGGTGATCTGGATAATAATAATAAATTTGGTTCCATTGTTAATTCGTGCCGTACGACTGAGTACGATTATTTTTTTTCAAATTTCAAAGTCGTGAGTTTGTAATTATTTTCCGGTTTTTTTTTGCGGATGTTATGCTTTTTTTTTCGGGTCTTTTTTTCCCTACTGCCTCTGATATTCGAGAGTCTACTCTTTATATTTTCTTATGTAATTAAAACTATTGTAAATCATCATTTTAAAACATTTTCTGTTGAACGTGACAACTTCTTATGAACGCAAAGAACTTATCACGTAGTAAAATCGTAGTCACGTGATCATGATGATACAGTGGAACGTAAATAATGAATATTATTTCAATAAATTATAATTAATAATTAGGAAGACGCTCATTTAAGAATTGTAATTCACATCTCTCTGAATTATCAAGAATGTCTTTATATAATTTCTCAATCATAGATACCGCAGTTTACGAATATTAATTATAAATTCGTTGAAATTTGACTGTATTAATTAAAAAGGTTTACTGTTTTCATTCTGGGGATTTTTATGCGAATGCCGACCGCGGATTTCACAGTAAATTATTTGAATATGTTTGATTTTGAAATAAGCCTTTTTCATTTAATTAATTTGCCTCTCCCCGTATTCCAATTAGGCTGTCCTCCCTTTGACTGCGATCAACTTTGATAAAATGAAATGAGATTAAATTTACATAATTTTCAACGATATTTTAATTTAACGTGCAAGAAAAACCTCACAACTAATTTAATATCGTGTGTTTGTTAAACCTTATTCGGCGTACGCTGTTTTCCCTCGTATACGTGTTGTGTGGGGGTGTTAGCTGTGGACTGCCACTGTGCCAAATATGGCTACGTGTCTACGCCTGCGTCACGCAGATCAATCAGGGTTCACCGTTGCGGCTCCTGATTCGAATAACGACGTAATCTGATAACCAACGCATCCGCCGCTAATTGCACGGCGGTGCAACGTTGTACATGACAAGTTCTAACGCTTAACTTAACATACACGTATATTGCTCGTTTCACGCTATTTGTATTTTCCTACGTTATAGTGTCAAACCTGAAATATTTTCTGTACATGTACACTGTAGTAGGTAAGAAGGTTAGGATACTAAAGGTTTTCTATGCTTCTTTGTTGTGCTGTTGGTCTTCCATGAATATTAATTAAATAAGTCCTGACATTTTAGTTCGTGGGATTTTGGTAGATAATAGGTAATAAGGGTACAAAATAATGAATAAATAAAAATAACATGTTTAACGGGACAGTACTATACACTCATATTAATCATTGCCAGACGCCTTTCGCGGGTCATTTCTTTAGCCAGACGTTTGGTTGTTCTATAAATAATAAGGTCATTTACGGTATACTAACAAATCAGAATGTTAAATATTTTATTCGAGCCACTATTTAACAATATTGCCTGACACCTTATAATTTAACGTTTTACTTACTCATTTTTTGTACCTGTATTACATGCTATCTGGCAAAATCCCTCGAACTCGAATGTCATAATATCCAAACTCTCTTACCTACTGTAGTATATATCTACAGAAAATATTTCCGGTTTGATACTATAACGCAAGTTTGGCGTCACTGGCTCCTACTCTATAAGAAATTATGAAAATAATCATAAGAGAAGAGATATTTTTATTTTATGGATAAACTATAGTTGAATTACGTACAAAAGTAGGTCCATAAATTCAAATGCCTAGCGCAAATTATTTTAACGAATTAAAATTTATTCTTACAATACGACGTTGCACCACTTTCTGAGGTTATGCACCCAAGGTGATTTCTTTCTACCGACATTTTTGTTTCCTTCTATCTTCTTCTAGCATTTTCGTTGGTTGTATAAGATATTATATTCTTCATTGTGCTCGAAGTAGAGAGCTTTTCTTCGTTTAATAGTTATTAAAAGTTTTCTTAAATTATTCATGCCTCTTAGTAACTCTTCATTAGTAATGTGGATTATATTATATAACGATTACTCTTGCTAAAGATAGCATTACGCGAACAAAGTGTTGATAAAATTATTACGTATTGTATTACAAGACTTCATTTAAAATAACTATTTTTTGTCACAAATTGCTTAAATGAATCATTATTTCCGGATAACCCAAATTAATTAGCTGCATTGTATTAAATATCTATTTAGATGTAGCATTAAAAATCTATTATATTAAAATTAGAGGTAATACATTTATTTATCCAACAATTCTGCCGTTGATACTCGGTAATGAAGCCCATATCTACTGGTTTTCCAGCTCGAAACAATAGAGCCCTATCGAAATATTATCGGGAAATCAATGTTCGTGATTTGATTAAAACAATGTGCGAGTGATTGCGGTTTTCATGCAATGAAATTCCGTTAATCGATTGATAATCAAGTCCATTGTGACCAATTATTTGATTACTCATTTTATGTGTAGACCGCCTAATTTTAAACTAGCTGAATTTAGTTGGTTTGATTTTTTAAGGGTTGTAATATCTGGTCAAAGCAATTTTTAATGAAGTAAAGCTCCTACAAATAAAGCGGTTTTAATTTCGGGATGCTTACGGGATGCATACATATGCGAACAAATAGCAACGTATGAATGTATTAAACGTATTATAGGCTCATCACGACATACACCATCGAAAGAGAAAAAATCTGCATTAAGAATATCAGAAATGAATATCAGAGAATGAAATGAAAAAAATGAAAAAAAAAAAGAATCAGAAAAGAATGTTAATGGATGTTTGCTTGATGGCACCAGAATTTGAGAACAACCGCCGAAGATTTAGCATGATTGTGTAAACCTTGCACTGGAATATAGTTTAAGACTTTACAATCAATTTGCTTGCATGTGACGCAGAGACGAGTAGATGAGACAGATTTATGTGTCTATACAGAAGAGTTTAACACTTTACAATCAATTTGCTTGCATGTGACGCAGAGACGAGTTGATGAGACAGATTTATGTGTCCATACAGAAGAGTTTGGCGCTTTATCCTTTCTTCAAGCTTATGCTGTTGAGGATATCGTGAGATGAGACAGAAGTGAACTATAGGAACGCGGATGAATAAATGGATGTAAATCGCTATAAGTATAATACTCAAAAGATAGAAAGAATCACGTGATCTTATAAATGTTATAAAAAGTAGAAGTTTTTAATTTTTTCGCTGTGTAGTTTGTGATTTTAGTCCCTAGATTTTTTATATATTTTTATCATTTAACTCTTTGTGTTTGCATTATTTTTTCTTGTATTATGCTATCTCTACATAAATCTCTTTCGAGATCAAGACAATGAAATGCGGGATTTAACCTAAGAATTAATTTACATATTAATGAAACCTTACTAAGCGAAAAGAATAAATTCAAAGCGCTCTACTTTATTAAACTCGTTGTATTAAAAATGATATGAAATATCGCGCGTTTTGAAAAATCTTGCTTAATAACATCAAGTATAAACCACCTCATAGCTGTGGAATGTTGAGGAATTGCATCAAAGCCATTTCACATTCCTTCAACAAATATAATAAATTTTTATTTACAGATACTCATTTCATAAAAAGAGTGAAAAGCTTAAAATATATATTGTTTTAAATTATTGATCTTTCACTTCAATCCCAAATTTCCTTGACACAAAAATGAATACTTTTCAGTCATTTTGTGCATTTGTTTCTAATTTATTTGGGGTCTTTGTTATGACAAATTTATGTACACAATATTAAATAAAACATTTTTATTACTCGTAATTAAGTGCCGCGTTATGTTTTGCGCGTGAACACGCCAAACTCTGCATGTCACGTCAAGCCATAGGCGTGATTGCACATACTTTTCGACCTTATCCGACCTGTCAAACCTTAGACACCTCAAGTCGACACACCCACCGCCTACCCCTTATATATCTTGTCAAATTTATTTGAAAATTAAAAAGTTAAATGTAAATATTAGCGGCCCTCGTGGCCCAGTCGGTAGAAAACTGGCTTCTCACACAAAGAGTTTCGGGTACGATTTCCGATGAGTTCACAATTAATCTATGTGATTTACTCAAGCCTGGGTGTTTTGTGATGTGTTTTGCTTCTGTAATTGAGCCTCTTGGCTTGTTGAAGCGTATATAAAAAATATAGGTAAAAAAAAAATAAAAAGCTTGTTGGTCTTGTGGTTAGGACTCTCGCCTCGTGACCCAAAGGTTGCGGGTTCGAACCTCACTCCAGACCAGCGAGTTAGTCCTATTTTCATAGCACAAGCGTTTAGCTTAGTTTGAAAATAGTAAGAATATTGATGTGACACGTATTCCGTGTTCGTATCTCTATTTTTTTTAAAAAAAAAAAAAATAAAAAAAAATGTGTCTAATAATTATATATTTATATCTTCAGCATTATTAGCAATTGTCGATCCATTCATTACTCATTGCAAAACTTTTCAATGATCCACGGAATTCCCCTCAGTTCTCTTTCGATGTCACTCCCACTGCTCCAATAATTTTGTGGTAATTTCCATAAACTTCTCCACTAATGTCTTGTGAATACGATATACCTATATGTTGGGTCATGGAATTTTTTTTGACTAAATCCAGTTATGGACGCATATTTATTGCGTATAAATGCGTTCGCCGCTGCGTCACTGCATAATGGGCGTCTGCTTCCAACCCTCGTACTCGCAAACCTAAATAGAAAATTGTGTTTTTGCTAACGGCTCCTCTTAGATGGGCGAAATTCCCGCCAAACGGGAAACGACGCCATTTTAAATCCCGCGCAATTACAGAGAATTTTTTGACATTTTCTCCTTTGAACGATCGCATTTTTTTTCTCCCCCCGCCAGTAATGAGTCCCATACTATTGTATTGCCAGGGAGCCGTCCTCGAAATTACAATGAATATAATTATATGCCCAAGAAGGCATTCAAATATATCTAAAGAGTTTTTCGCGGAATCGGGCGAGCTTTGTGGCCGGAATTCTTGCCGAGATTTCGAAGGAAACGCAAAAAACGCCGCGGCTCCGCAGTTACAGATAAAGCTGTTTGATCGCTTCTTGTTCTCTGCCGGAGATTTCGCGGAGAAAGGAAAACTGCGCATTATCTTACGATTATTTTAATATAAGACGACATCTTTTTTGCGAGCCCGACGTAAATCCCTGCTAAATCTAATTTATATTTAAATATTTTTTCCGAACGCTCACGAAGGGTACGCTCAGTCTTCGTATTGTTATTTATTGCTTTATCAAATACAGAATTTTTAGAATAGCAAATTGTGCGTTCGGCGTTATCGTTATCAAATTGCACGACCTACAAGTATGTTTGTATTGCGTTAAATAGTAAATGCACTTTCATAGTGATTCAGTTAGACAAACATAAGCAGGATTGCTTGAATGTAGAAAGAATATCGATGTGTCACGTACTTAGTATACGCTTCTCTATATAAATTTATTAATTAAAAACTAACCAGAACCAATCTTTTGCCGGGAGAATACGTCACTAGTACATCACGTCAACCAATTAAGTTTATGACAATTTTTATGCTTTTTATGTATTGTAAATACACAATGTGTATTTTATATAAGATGGTGAGAGTGTAGTTGTATAACATAAATTTGCATATCCAAACAATTAAAATAATGTTTTTATTGCTGTCACCGAGAATACCTTATTTAAAATGTACTGAATTCTAGATTTGATGTATCTATCCCTTCTAAAATTATGTTTCCTGTAAATTTATTGGCTATATTTCCTATATAAAATCTCGAATTTAGTAGATTATAAATCGGTAATCCTCGATGACTGCATTAAATATTTTTTTTGATATTGCTGCCTTTGCTTTTATACCACACACATATAATATACAACTTTAAAAAAATTGATAGGTGTGTAGTTGATATTGGGTGGAATCGTTGAACGTTATCACTGAAACCAGCCACAACGACAAGTCACAAGCCATGTGGAAGCCCAATAAAGACTTCCATACATATATTCCCGCATAGATTGCTTCGTTTCTGCGAGACAATTAGTTTTACAACGTTGATATACGTAAAAATTTAATAATATTTCGCCACGACAGAGCGTTAAAATATAAAAATGCCAGCTGGGAGAAACTGAGTTTTAAAAAAATTAACCGCCATCGTTGGCCGCCAAACGTCGTCACAATTTGAAATTCCAAAAAAATAAACAACCCCGCTCAAACACGACCGGCAAATATTTTGACGGGCGGACTTATCCGCATAACACTCGCGACAAATACGCGCGAAAATTTCGCGCCAAAAGCGGCGACAAATGGCGGCTCGGTCCCGCGGGGGCTGTCTGCGCCGCGGCCGGAGTGACCGAACCTGCATTAAACATTCAGTTAGCAGTTGGGCTGTACCAACACAAAAATCATCCCAAACATCTCGAACAGCCTCCAAGTACAGCCGACCCTACGAATTCGAGACAGATTATACTCTAAAACATTTGCGGACATCCATTTAGCGGATAATATTTCCGGTCCGCATGTCGTATGAGGGTATAAACGCGAAGGCAGCAATATCCCAAAAGTGACAAATACAAAAAAAAACTGTTACTACTCAAGGAAATTTCTCTGGAATCTATGAAACCTCCATCTTATTGGAAATAAGATTTTAAAAACAATTGCAACCTCATTTTTCACTTTTATATACATGTATAAATAATTCTTTAAGTTTTCAACATAGATATTGATTGCTGTTTAATACCAAATACTGGACATTGCTGATTTTGCTGTTTACATAATTGGATATTGCTATCTTTTCTGCCATGTTTTAGTCTAAATTCGACATCTAATCTCACTTTAGTATGAAGCGGCCATTTTGTCACGTGACACCTCCTTGGAGTTTGATTGGTTGAAGTATATATTGCTGTGTTTGCTTTTATAGAGATTTGGAAACATGATTTTGGAAGGATAGAGCTATATTTCATATAAAATCTCGAATTCAGTACTTACTAAATTAATTATCTTCGGTGACTGCATTCAAAACATTTTTTAAAAGTTTTCGAATATTGTTGCTTTCACTTTTCACTATAATATAAAATAACATAATTAATAATTCAAAATAAAAAATATATAAGAGTCTTTACTTTTAATTTTATTAACAACTTTTAGTTTAATTTTATTTTACTGCTCGACTTTCGAGAGTATCAAAATAATAATAAATAATTATGAAACCACAAGGAATTGGTGAATTTTAGGGTAATTCAAAAAAATGCAAATGGGTTGAGTAGTAGACACTGCTGTCTAATATTTAAGGTTGAATTAAATATAAGAACTAAAACATTTCCATGATGCATTTAAAAATATTCAACATATTTATTGTATTGTGTATTAATCATAAAAAATAACGCAAACAAAAACATATACTTGCATCCTACACAAAAAAACTGATTAGTATAAATTTATTTTACTAATATAATATTGCAATATTTGTTCACATCTAACGTAAAATATTGTAAAATAATTAAAATATTAGAATTAAGTCGTAAATATCAGGATCAGTCAATTTATTTCACTCCTCAACTAATTTGGACAAAAAAACGTTATAAATATGTTTAACGCAGTAATGATTAATTTAGCGTGTTTTTTTTAAATTTTCCAGTGCCCATTCGGTAGATTATCCGATGCGGTCTATTTATATTAGCTCTTGAACGAGAGGGCGGAAGGGTGGTTTCGGCTTGCTCCCTCGACACGGCTACGACCGCGCGTTACAAATTAAAATTGCCAAATTATCAGGGGCGGCTCCGGCGGGTGGGCAATTAAACTTTTAATCCCGTTACAAGTTTTCCCGCGTTTTTTACCGCTCCGGGACCCGCGGCCCGACCAATGAGAACAGCCGCTGCTCTCGTGACGGTTGATACCTAAATATACAAGTTTATTATTTCTATTTCTCTTCACCCTTGTACCTTTTTTATCAGGGTTTGGAAATGTTTTTTTTTTCTATTAATGCTGTTTAACCGTTGTATTTCGTGTGTTGTAATAATAACGTGGGTGAATTACTTATTTCTATCTGGGGGTTGACTTGAAGCGTGTGGATCTACAGACGGCTTTTGAAAATAAGCCGGATTGAAAGGGTTACTACTAAAATTGTGATGAAAGAAAAATATGTAATTTAAACAATAATAAACGAAAATTGCAATATTTTGACCACATCATGAGACATCCAAAAAATACCGGATCCTGCATCACAAGGATAAATTGCAAACAGGAGAAGCCCTAAAATATGAAGGTCCTGGCTGCAAAATTTAAGGCATTGTATTGTTCAAGTAGTTCCGCTATTTCGAACAATTTCGAGCCCGAAACTAGCATTAGTGGTGAAAACGAAATAAATTAGATTATTAAAAATATATAATAATATTTACGTTATTATCTCTACTCGAGTTTGTAAAAAAATATTTAAATTAAATTAAATTATTTAAAATTATTTTTTCTCAATATTTAGTACTTACTAGTTTTTAGAAAACAGGTGAAGACAAACTTTTAATGTGTCGATGAGAAATTCTGATTTTCTCAAAACTAGTAGTGAAAATAAAGAATATTTTTTTACAAACTCAACTAGACATAATAACATAAATTTTATTAAATATTTTTAATTATCTATTATTACGATTCTCTACAATGTAAACCTCAAATCCATCAATAATATAAAATATATTCTTATTTATTATAAAAATAATGATGGACCACACTTCTACCCTGCACCTCTTGTATTTCTTTCGTATAAAACTACTCTCTTTACTTTAATTTGTAGAATTTTATTTTAATAACAAGTATTATATATCCGAATTATTTATTTATTTTACGCCCATATGGGCTTTTACAAAATATGCAATATAAAAAATCACATAAGACATATATGTAGTTAAAAAGATTCAAGTACAAGGTTACAGTTACAAGTAAAAATCACAAAAGACAGATAGTTATAAAGATGACACTACATTAAGAGGATAAAGTATATATTATAGATTTGAGTAAATTAAAGAAAAAGAGAAGTCTAAAAAGGAAGAAGAAAAGGAAAAAATTATTTATCTATTACCATTTAGTTGAGACGTAAAGAATTTCAATTTAGTCCTATACACAGTTACACTATCAGCAAAAATGTCGACCACCTCCGCATGTTCATTTCCTATGCAGCTTTCCTTCTATTGATAGTCATTATTAGTTGTCTTGACTAATTCATTCATCTTAACGCATCTTTATTGGTAATTTGGTTAGCTTTAACATACGTTTTAACACATTCTTTGAAAGTTCAGAATCCGATTCTATAAAGCAGCTTGGACTTGATTTAGCATTTTCCTTTCCTCCAACAAATGTTCAAACATGTATCAGTTGCGAATTAAGTTCTCTATTTTCACAAAAGTGCTTTTTGCCATTTCAATTCTTATTTTAATTTCAAAGTCTGGATCCCAGTCCCGTTTTAGCCGGCAGCCTAAGAACTTACAAGTAATTATTACCAGTGCATTAACGCTACTGCAATCTTCGTGGTTGTCAAAAAATGAATTCATCTCAACCGAGTTTCTCGAAATTTTAATGGAATGTTAATGGATTTCTATAGACACATGTCCAAATGCGACATAATTATAAATAAAGATTGTCGTGTTTTGGTATTTGGGAAATATGTTCTATTTATATTGATGGGACGTGAAAAATGTTTAATGATTTACGAGAAACGTATCGAAAGAAGAAAGTTAAATCGTGGGGAATAGGATAGGTGAAATTAGGCCATCCTTTGAAGTGTGACTGATGCAAGTATTCGACACCGATGTAACTAAATCAGTTGATGACGATTCAATTGATTTGAACCAAATATACTCCAGTAAAAGTGGCACTGTTAGGTCGTGAGTATATTAAAATATGCTAGCTATTTGCATTGACACGCTTCACTATAAAACGAAAAAGATGTATGTTTTACAATATTGTATATAATATTAATGACTCGTCAATAATAACTTTTAAATAAAATCTTTTTTTTAACGGTTCGCAATGTATCGAATGTCCCTTTTATTGATAGTATTTATTATTACACGGTCAATATTGTCGATCAATAATATTGATGCTGTGTTTTAGAAGATTCAACGACTGGCGAGCGTGCATAAGAAGAAGATGGACGAGGCAAGAATGAAATACCAATCCAGAATAGTGCGACTTAACTTTATTTGAGAGCTTGCAATATTGATATATAGGGTGTATCGTATCTTGTAGTAAAAATTTTTGAAGGAATCTTCATCATTCAATTTTGAATAGAAAATATTCTTTACACTTTGGGTGAAATATCGACAGTAACGAAGATAAGCGTCATAAACGTTAGCATTTTTTTAAAGTATTTCTGGCTTAGCTTTTGTAAATGGTTCGATTATCATTAAAATAGTTAGCATCGAATATCTAAAATTGATTCACTTTGACACAAGTTAAATTAAATGATGAATAACTTGCAGGAATATTAAAAATCTTTTTCTGTTATTTTATTTGACTTTTATTACATAGAATGATTTTAAAATATTCCATATATGTTTCTATAGTGACAGTCCGATATTTTACAGAAAACATGTCAGATATATTAAAAAATAAATGCAAACTTTCGTGCCGCTTTTCTCCTAGCAGCTGTGGACATTTCACCCAAAGTGTGAGGAATATTTTCTATTAAAAATGAAATGAAGAAGACTCCAGCTGCTAGATACGAGACACCCTGTTTTGATTTTTTAATGAACAATGTTGTGAATGATTAGGAATCCTCGTTTAGTTCGTGCGCTGCGTCTGCTGTGCCGGCGTCTGCCACGTGTGCAGCTTGGACCGCCGTAATTGGTCTGAATATTGCATTTGATGATCATTGCTCGCGGGCGCCGGTAGAATAATGGCGACAGCCCGGCCGTGAAATGACGGGGCGACGTCTTTCCCGCCGAAATCCACAAAATGGCGGCCGGCGTGAAGTTGGCCCCGAGCGTTCGTCACGTGTTTTAATATCGCACTAACGTGATTTAATTACAACGATTTTGGGAAGAACTCATTCGAGGGTTATGTATATACTTGCTGCGACCCGTCAAAAATAATGGTACTTTTACATGTCGGTTTTTAAAGAATTAATATTTCTTATAAAAATAAAAAGAAAGAAGAAAATAATATACATAAAAAAATTTAAAAAAGAAAGGAAAAAAACGTTACAGAAAGTTACTGATAGACAATGAAATTATAGTATTTCGTGATGGGGATAATTATCTGAAAATTTTTTCAACAAAACAGAATTCTTTCGCAGCTCTATTAAATTATCTAGTGTATGAAACTATCTAGACTATGGAATTTCAATGTATTAATTAGGATGCAACAATGCATGTGATGTAACGTTAGTTGTAGGTTACTGAGCATTCTTATTACTGGGTAATATTTGCTCTGGCGAATCAGTACAATAATTTCTTCTGTATGAATTAACATGAAACAATTCTTGCATGCTTGTACTACGAGTGAGAATGTTAGACATAAATTATAAACCAACTTGAAACTGAAAATTCCGTTGCCATTTAAAAGCCGGAAGGTAATTAGCTGCGGCCGGTAGAGATATGACGTCTGGTAGGTGAGCTCGGTCGATAAATTCGCATCCAATTTTACCCTGTAGAAACTATTTCCCCTGTTTAAAGTATTTATTGCAACCAGATGTAAGAAATCGCATTCCCTTCCTTTCGATTACTTCGCTGAATAAAATATGTTTCTTAAATTACTAGAACGCATTAACTTCTTATTTATGCATAGGCGGCCCTCGTAGCCCAGTGGGAATGACTCTGGCTTCTCACACCGAGGGTTCCGGGTTCGATTCCCTGTGAGGTCATAATTATAATCTGTGTGATTTACTCAAGCCTGGCTGTTTTGCGACGTTTTTCGCTTCTGTAATTGAGCCTCTTAGCCTGTTGAAGCGTAAAATAAAAAAATAAAAATCAATCAACGTACCACTGATCGATAATAAACTAGATTCTTTCTAACGAAATGCTAGAGAAATAGTGTAAAAAACACGGCGGTATGTGAATAGGACATACAAAAAGTGAATACAAATTTTCGTCAAAATAATAATTCTGGTAATTCTTTATGCGCTACAGAACGCTATCCGAATAAAGGAAATCAAATACCAAAGTTTGATTTCTTGAATTTTAAACTTTAGTCTCCTATTTTCTTATTTAATTTGCAATAATTTAATTTTTATTTATTATCAATCAGTCATTTATGAGCCGTTGCTATATTTTTTAAATACATTTCCAAATCGAGTTTTTTGTTTTACTTAATTTTCCAATGGTATAGTATAGATTTTTTAAATTCCTTCATTTTAGATATAATACTTTGCATAATATATCTACTGTGCTTATAACAGTAATATGAAAAATATAAAATAATAATGGCTGAATTTAATGGTAAATTTTTTATCAAATTTTATTATTGTATGTATAGTATATCAGAGCTGGTCCACAATAGTGTACTCATAATTTAGACAGGTAGATTCCTGTCTAAATTATGAGTGTGTGAGTATAAAAAATGTCCAAGCTACAATGTATTAATATCAATAATTGGAGATAAGCGGCTTATTAAAATACATTTTCTTAAATATTTCTATCTTCTGTAGAACGTGAATGTATCTATCATGAATGTAACTTATAACGAATATTATATATACATTCGCTTTAGCACAAGTCGAATAAAATTATTAAAACCTTTCAAAAAGTTGAATACGCTTTTTACCTATTACTTTATTTAACTTGTATTAAAGTGAATGAATATTTGGTAAAAGTTATTTTCAGTTCAACGTTGTAGTCCAACGTTTCGCAGAAAATAATTCCGAAATATTGAAAAAATACTACAAACATTTAAGACATCTCCATAACTATAGATATTAGAACATTATAGCTCAAACATTTGGGATTCATAATTTAGTCAGGAATCTACCTGTAAAGTATTGTGGACTAAGTCTGTAACATCCTGTATTTATAAAAACAATTAGCTTTAGTCAATTTTGTACACTTTATTCAATAATGAAAAGTCCGAAAACAAAAAATAATAGGAAAGTAAGAAGGATCAATTCCTTCAATAATGAAAAAATTAAAATATTGCGCCATTTAACAATTGTGCATCTAACGATAATCGCCGCATTTGTTTTTACCCCGTTTAAAACTTGCCAAATTGAACAATGCATTCGATCGCAGCTGAAAAAACCAACTCTCGGCGCTCGAAACCGAAAAAGGAACAAATCTGTGTAAAATGGACGTCGGAAAAGCGAAAAAGAAAAACGAACGAACCACTTCCCCCGACAAACCCGTTAATGTGAGCGGAAGTCGAGCGTTAGCGCCAGTGTCGCTCATGTAGCCTTATCCGGTGTGTGTTGTGCTGGCGGGAAGGTTATCCAGGATCTTACGAGTGGAAGGATTTTTCATCCCAAGTGACTTTTCAATTATGTTCTGTTTTCTTCTTTATTTCATTGAGAAATTATTATTTTCGAACTGAAAAATGTACACGAACTTTCAGACTAAAAGTTATTTTATTCTCAGACTCAAAAGGCGATGTATTCGAATAAGACTCAATAAGTATGGTATTAAATAACCGATCTTGTGCTACACAAGATTCTCCGTGGAGCTATTGATTCTCTTTCTTTACCGGACATACATTTGCATGTCAAACCCCCATATAAGAAACCCGGAATTCTTTAGAATAAGCCAGCATTCCAATAATGTGTCGTACATACAATACATATTGTGGAAACTGATATTCCATTTTATATTCTATTATGATTCATAAAGTCACTCCTACATAACATCCACTTTCTTGACAATGTAGTCGATTTCACTGGGAATCGAACGCGAAACTCCGAGTATGAAAATTTTCATGCCCAGTGGACAAAAAAGTCGCCTTTTAACTTAGTTTTTTGATCTGTTTTACCTTTTATCCTTTTTTCTCTTCTTTCCTTCTCTTCTTTCTCTCTGTAATTTTAATTTTGAAATTTGTTGAACGGATACTATATTATGACTTTTAGTCTTTCTGATATTACAATAGATATCCCCATTTTTTAACATTAATATTATTTAATTAAGCTAATTTGTGGAAGCTCACAATGACGAAACTAGTTATGTGAGAAACATGTATGGAAGTCTTTTTATAGATAGCCCAGAGCTGTATGATCTAAGAGAATGGGCTGTATAATATAAGCTGACTTATATAAGTGATCTCTCTACACAATGCTACGTTCACCAATAATAAATAAACTTAATAACATCCACACATTATAAAATTTTCGAAAGTTCTATATACGTTCTAAATCTGAAAATCTTTCGTTTATTTGAAGAGACTGTGCTAAAGTTATCTGTAGTACTATCTCTTGTAGGTGTATTCTCTGCACATACCTACAGGGGACAAAATCCAGCAACTGTGTTCTTAGAACATACCTACGCATAAAAATATTGTTAAATATTATTTTTCAGAGCTTCCGTTATTTATTAAAAATGCGGCGTTCACATTAGTCAGAGCCGACGTTCAAAATCGTGCACACCCCGTCGCATTATTCATATTCTCTTCATACGGCGCGCTGCAGCGCCTTCATCCTTCTTAACACGTCCAAAAAAGAACGTAAGATGAATAAGTAAGCTCCTCAATCTGCGAATGCGCGCCGGGCGAGAAGAAGCGGCCGACTACACCGTATAATAATTCCGGCCCCATTTGTTACGGGTTTGGGATTTTACGGATAGGTACCGACGTCAATTCTTGGGCGACGAAAATCCTGCCAGACGAGGATTCAGAGCTGACGGCTCGGAGCCGAACAGCGCATCGCCGGCTTACCGGGGATCTGCGTCACTTTTGATGGATACAAAATAGCTTTTATTTGCACTGAGTTGTGTACGTACACTTGGAATGGGTGCAACGCGACACATCTCGGATCTGGCACGACAATACTTTAATAGAATCTTTCATGCACTATTGAACATTTTGTAATTTAATTGTATGTGCTTGAGGTAATTTTGTTGCTCACGTTGTTGGAACTAGAAAACTTTTACATGTTTTTAAAACCAAGAGACGTTAAATAAAACGTATATTTTATACGAACCGTATACTTTGCTGATTGAGAAGCAAATCTCAGCGTCATCAGGAGAGCGTCTTATCGCAGCGGAGGTGTTGGCCGAATTGTCCAACGACCCCGTCAACGAAAACGAAATATGTCCATCGACCGTAATAATAACCTTAACTCTTTAATAATAGAAAGGTTTGTCAAAAAAAAAACACTTGAAGCATGAGGATGAGCATTTAAAACACATCTGCTACCACTTTTCTAAGTGATTAACATTTCGAAGGAAATTATTTAAAATAATTTCCTTCGAAATGTTAGATAGAAATGCTCAGAAATAAGCGTTACAACCCTTGGTGGGTCACAGCTACCTTCAAGAAAATCCTGCATGCTGCTCTGTCGCTGGCTGCCATTTTCCAGTTTTGTTGCCCCAGGGCCCGGCAATCCGCAACGACACCGTCAAACTACCGCAATTTTGGTCTTCCGACACTTCTTCTACCGATTGGGTCATTAAACTGACTTTTTGGGAGCTCCAGATCACCCATACGGTGAAGATGTCCCAGCCAGCGCAGTCTATTAATCTTAATGAACTTGACTACGCTGACGTCCTGGTAAAGATCACAAAGCTCGGTGTTGTATCTTTTACGCCATATTTAACTAACTAACTAACCATCACGCCGTTTCCCTGCAGGGGTAGGCAGAGAGGATCGAACGCCACACTCTTCTATCCTGGCACACCACTTTTGCTTCGGCCACATTCATACATCTTCTCATACACGTTCTACGGTTGTTGCGGCTTTTAACAGGGCCATCCTCAAATACTTGTAGTACCTGATCGTGCCAGGTCTTTCGCGGACGCCCTCTATTCCTGTTGCCTTCAACATTCGCCTCATATATTTTTTTAACCATCCTTTCCTCGTTCATACGTTCCACATGACCAAACCATCTCAGCACTCCTTTCTTTATTCTATCTACCACACTACAGCTAGCATTGCATTCACTTCTAATTTGTTCATTCCTCACTCTATCGACCAAAGATTTTCCACACAAGCGTCTTAGTGACCGCATTTCCACCGCATTCAGTCTACTTTCATTCCTCTTTTGCCAATTCCAGGCTTCACTTCCATACATAAGGGTTGGCACTAGAACGCCATTATGTACCGCTAGTCTTGACTAGTCTAGTCTACCGCCATATTTGACCGTCGTTAATAGCTCTATATATTCAGCGTAAGATTTTTCTTTCCTAGTCTATTTTCATAGTGCTTAGTCCAGTTTTTACAGACAGTAGACGTGACCTCAATTGTCTAATGAGACCAAAGTAACTCCGGTTTGCTGCAAAGATTTCTGTTACACCCCGTTTGTGTATTATGTAATTCGAAAAAAAAATTAAAATAAAATTTCGAATTTTTTTATTTTTTTATTAAAATCTTCCAGTACCTAGCCTATTTAACACGCGCCCACTATCAAAATATCAGTAGGTACTTTACGCCTCGTGGCTGTGAACACACTTCTCTGTCGTCTGGCATGAACGGGTGTACTCGTGTGATTTTCTCCCATACGCGAGCGATCCGGCTTCAAATCCGAAACAAAGCGACTCGCTCTCAATCTGCTCGCCATTTCGCCGCCCTCGGTATTTACTGCCTCCATTTCCCGCACGGAGATCGTGAATAAGGGTTCGTGGGACGCGGGCGGCGAACACGCCACTTCATTGCAGTGAAAATTACTGCAAAAGCGAAATGGCCACTCAACTTGCGTCCACTTTTAAATGTATTTTTATTGCTACGATCTTAGTAAAAAACGCGAGAAAAATATTTTAAATAACCATCTTTTTTTTCACAACTCTTTTATTTCTAAGACCAAGTCACAATTATTCTAGAGAATTATTTTTTTTTTCATATGTTGTATTTTTCTATACTCAAGGAATTATACCACCCTGGGAATATAATATTTTGGTAAAAATTGGGTGATTTTTTTACAAGAAGATAATTTTTTTATTTTTTTATTGGTATTTAAAATACATATTTAACCATTATTTTATTGGAAAAGGGTCATTAATGTGGACGTGTTATGTCTATTTCCGTAGAAATCCTCCCCTGAGACAGATATACAACATTCCCCGGTGTACGTTTGAGACAGAAAAAAAATCATGTATCTATTAAGAAATAAAATGCCTACAATGTAGCATATCTGTTTTGTAAAAAATGTTTTTTTATGAATTGAGAGCATTCGAAGTCTTATATTTTTTAAAACGATTGTTTATCGTTATAATACAGTCTACGTTACAATACTTCATTTCTAAATAAGAACATGATCTTTTTTTTCCGTCTCAAACAAATGTTCAGCTGAAAATTAGCATGTCAGTCTCAAAGGAGGAGTTCTTTGGAAATCGACATAATGTGGCCATTTTATGTTTTTATTAAAAAAATCCATTAAATAGTATATACCTTAATAAAAGCCTGTAAAAAAAATAAAATATCTAATAACTTCCTTGTAAAAAATCGCCCAATCGCCACATAAATTTTACTCTCTTAGGGTGTAACTCCTTCAATGTAATATTGTTAAAACGAAACGAAATATATATAATTATAAAATATTTACTACGTTATTTTATATCACACGATCTTAAAATAATCTGCTTGTCAAGAAATAAAATATATATCTTGCTGTAGAAACCTTACCAACACTGCTCATTTATTTATTTATTACTTATTATTTTATTATTTACATTACTCATGTTAAATAATATTCATCTTTCCATTACGGTGCTAAAATTGAGTGGCGCATTCCGCTGAATAGTGAATATATATATCAATTAATATGTAAACATGAAAAAAATCATAGTCCATCATGAACGATAGCATAACGATGCGTAAAGCACGTCTAACCCGGCCAGCTGCGCAGCTCTACTAAAGAGCGAAGATCGGCAATCCACCGAATCCGGCGCCCTGCACACTGCGTACTGCGCTCCCCGCACCACTCCCTTTGCAACACTAACACGTATTGATTATGCAACGTCAGTTTCTTCGAGATTTTTTTTTATTGTATCCGATAAATACAACACTACTAAATACTACTAAAATTATATATTGAAATTATTTTAATAAAAATATAAATATTTCAAAGACCTGAAATAAACCTACACTCTGTTTTTAATATATTACAAAGATGCTCACATTATTAGGAGCAATGTCAAATGAGTTTACAGCGCTGGAGAGAAAAGGTTAATCATTATTATTCAAATTAATCTTTTTTCTTATTTTATTTATTAAAATTACTTTTTTCAAGGGGCTTGATACAATTTCAATTTAATTTATTACCGTTTAGCGTTAATCTTATAACCTGTAACATTCGTTGTGCTACTTAATTAATTTACTCACGAGATCTACCCTAAAACGGCTACTCTCCAGTTTTTCTCTTTAATTATATCGGTTTAAATAAATCTCATAAATTTTCCGAGAAGTTAGTTTAAATGAGGAGGCATTTTCTTGACAGAACCTTCCACGAATTTATTATATCCTCCCATGAATAAATTGGAAATTTGTGTTTTGTAACGAAAATAATTGTTTTACAAAATTCGTCCGACTCTAACAATTTTGTTTAGTTTTTCGTTTGTTTGATTTTTATTTTAAATTAAAATAAAAGACTGTGATAAATAAATACAGGAACCCAGCTGGAAATAACCCCAGTAAAGCTCTGGACAGATCGCAGGAGCTTTTGATGATTCAGGCTGTATTTCCGGTTTGAAAGAGGCCCCGAACATTTTTCAGCAACTAGCCAATGGCAATGATGGAAAATCCTGGCTGCTGCTTTGAAGACCTACATTTTCCCGGAAATAGAAACGGGCTTTGGATGATAAGTTTTCCTATCTACAAAAATAAACAGTTACTTCGCACACTACTCTTTCTCTTTGTTCTGCTATGACGGATGCGTTTTTACATTACTTCTATTATTTTTACTCTTTCATTTTGTATTTTGTTATCTAAAAACTTTTTTTGTCCTGCGAGTTCTTTATTACAAAAATAATTTTAATGTACTCGTTATAGGTACAAATTAAAAATTAAATTAAACAAAAATTTACTTTGTTTATATTACTATATTTTTAATAACACCAGTTTTTCTTCAGGATAAACTTCAAAACTAAGCACAAAATGTGAGCAATTATATTTTTGGCAACTTGTTTTTGTGAGTACTTGCCATACGCCATTTTCTTTTATATTAAAAATTGCTTAAACCAGTTGAATTAGCGCATTTGGGTTTAATATAATTTGCAATGAAACTCACAAAAAATAGCCGAAATCCATTTCTTTGTAAGGTTGCAATTAAAAACAAATAAATAAAAGAAATTCTTGTATTTATTCAGTTACGATATTTTAGTCATTAAATTCGGAGTAGATAGTTGATTCTCAAATCCATAAAAGAATATTTATTCAGTTACGATATTTTAGTCATTAAATTCGGAGTAGAGAGTTGATTCTCAAATCCATCAAAGAATCCTGCTTAAGCCGATCCATCTTGTGGAAATATTTTCCATCAAATGTTGCTCCTCTAGTTATTCATACTTACTTAAACCCGCACGCTAGCGACCTCTTTGCATTTACATTTCATTTGCCCGCAGAGAAGAGGCGACGGAGGAGTCTTCCGTTATAATAACTCGTGTAGCGGGTCTCCATCTCGGGCACAATACCGAATGCCTGCGAGCTTACATCAACTGGGAATGAGCTTCCAAGCTCAGATCTTTACAATTTAAAAAAAGTTAGCTTTCAGAGTTTCTCGCGCCACCCCGCACTCCGCGTCCCGCCTATAAACTGAAATGGATTTCCAAATGACTAAATATTTTTGTTAAAATGTTAAAAGTTCTTACGCGGCATCTCACTTTAATACATATGTTTAAGGCCTCTATATTTAATGAAAACACATTTTATGTGAAGTTTCAATAACAAAACATAGTTGCATGATATTTAAAACGAATTGTATGAACCAATTATAAAGATATTCAGAGAAAATGCATATATCGAATAAAATATTTGGTTATCACGGGGATACGAAAAATATGAAGTTACCCCCTTACGCAAAGATTCTTTCTTTAAACCTTTATTTTTTAAATTTATATTAATCACTTAATTGTTTCAGATAAAAGTAGCAGTGATATAATAATAAATGAATTTTTACAATTAACTTTGTATTCAGTCACATGAGATTAATTTATGTAAAACATTTTTCATTATCGGGGTTATAAGTCTAAACTTTTTTTAAAAATTATTCTTTAACCTGACTGCATGAAATATAAAATTCTTATAATAAGAGTTCTGGGAAAAGACGTTTGCTTTTATACCCCATATTTGTTATAGCATTTTTTGAAGAAAAATACTGAATCTCATATATAAGAATAAAATGAAAACGTAACTAAATAAGATTTTAATCTTCCACGGATAATACATTGCATAATTGAAAGACTAATTTGATAATGTTCTTATGTTCTGTGTTATTCTTTTGAAAAAAAATACGTAAATGAACATGTTACGAGCTTTTGTGCCATAACTACGGTGTGAGGTTTGCTTAATTAATTCAGTGATGAAATGGAACATAATGCATTGTGTTGACAGAAGCGGAAATTTGTCTTAACACACTATGCGAAATGCAAAAGAGATTATGAATAAATTTTATACAGTAGATTCAGGAAGTATAGGATTATCTGTCAGATATTTTTTATATTAATTTTAGGTTCTCGGCATCTAGTTATCCAGCTTACTGGATTAACCCCTTATTAACGCGCTTCTTGACCAAATACTTTTGAAAAAAAAAAATGGATTAAAATTATTAATATATATATATATATATAGAAAATACGTAAGAAGCTCAAGGAACACATATTTTTGAAATATTTGTCTACATCCTTGGACAGTCCACCAGTGCTAAGCTGAATATCTCTGTATTTAATTTATGTAAAATTACACTCTCATGTAATAATCTTTTCGTTTACAAAAAGATTTCAATTTATTGATATTTTAGAAACATTTTTTACAAAATAAAATAGGTAGGTTTAGATTAGATTTTGGAATGAAAAGAATAAGGTTGTGATAGGAAAATTGTAGACAACAGAGTGCTAATCTAACCCTGTCATCATTTGCTAATCATTTTTAGATAGCTCAGAAGATAGTATATATGTGGGGTATAAAAGCAAACAGCAATATCCAAAAAAAATTCAATGCCGTCATTGGGGATTACTTATTTATATTGTATTGAATCCGAGATTTTATAGGAAGCGTAGCTTATAAAATAGGAAATATGATTTTGAAAGTGACAGATACAGAAAATCTAGAATTCAATACATTTTAAATTGGTAATCATCGGTGACTGCATTCAAAACGTTTTTTAATTTTGTTGTATATTGCTGCCTTTGCTTTTATACCCCCCAAATAAAGGTTTTAATTCCACATTTGATTTTTAGCTTACTTAAAATGTTTTATTGTTTCACCTGTTTATTCCAATTTTTGTATACAGCAAAAGTTTTTTCAGAGTATTTATAAGAATACATATAGAATATAATTTTGAAGTGCTATATTTCTGAATGAAATATCTCGCGTGTAGATCATTTATACTATGAAAATAAGAAAAAATTACAATTCATAGTAGTTATCACATACTCTAAAATAATTTATAGTTAACTTTTTTTTTTACATTATGCTGAGGCTAAAAAATATATTACCCAAAAATTTTAAATAGATAATATATCAATGCAAATACACTTTTGTGATTTCTCTGATTTGTAAGGGGGTGGTAACAAAACAACCCCCCCAGCTCTGAGTTCTAGGTGAAGTAAGGCGATGCACTTAATAGCAAAGTACTTCACTCCTCCTGCATATAAATTGAGTACTAATGGACTAGACTGATTCAATTAGGAATGCCCATTGTGTAAATGACTTTTTCTGCAGAGCGGGATCACGTTGTAACTTCGCATAAACCTTATGTTATATTTTACACACATTCCTTGTACAGTACATTAAACGTCTTTGGAACGGCTAACTGAGAATTAAGGTCTTTATTGTTTTTTCGAGTACCTGGCAATGAATGTGAACTAACGATGCAGTCGACACGAGTCGTATAAGTCATGTACAATACACATACACACAATGTTGTTTAATTACAATCCTTAAAACTAAAGCCTGTAGTATTCTTTACCATTGGCACAATGTATAATGTTTAGAAAATCAAAATCTTTTCTCTAAATCAACCGAGGTAAGAAGGATTTGAAGAAAATATTAACAAAATGATTGGAGAAAATGTCCTAAAATGTAAATCGTTATTGAAAAAATAAACGAGATATATTGAAAAAATGCAAACTTTTATCTCCCTAAATGTTGACATTTCACCCAAAGTGTAAAGAATATTTTATATTCAAAATTAAATGAAGAAAACTCCCCCTGATTTTTTTCTACTAGTAATGAGACACCATTTACAAAAACAAAAGTCAGTACTGCCAACCAATAGCAATTTTCATTTTTGTGCATTTTTATTACCATTAATTATACGCGTTAATTATACCTAGTGTTGCTTTTATCTTTAAATTTGGAAAAACACGTTAATGAAATTAAAAAAGTTAAAAATAAATTATATATCATACACCAAGTAATATAGATATAGATAAATATGCACGCACAAATTACTTCCACCATAGTCAATGCTTTACGAAAAATAAGTATTGATAAAAAATTAGTATTGAAAAATAAGTATATAATATAATATCTTCATTATAAAATAAAAATTATTGTCAAATATTGAAGGCAACCATGCCGTAAAACTGTTGTGCATATGTATAATGTAATAAATATCAAAAAAGTAATAAGTATATATTTTTTTTTAAAAGTAATTAATATTGAGAAAAAATACAAACTTTGTTTTCGCTTATATCCATAACTGTTGACACAAAGTGTAAAGAATACTTTATATTCAAAATTTAATGAAGAAGTCTCCCCCGATGTTTTTGCTGCTAGCTTCGAGACATGTATAAAAGCAGTATGTACTGTCAGCTAAGCTACCGACAACATTACAATTTTCATTATTTGTTACCATTAATTACACGCGTGCTTTAGTGTTGCTTCTATTTTCATATTTGGAAAAACACGTTAATGAAACAAAAAATAAATGATATGAATATCTCGTACACCAGATAATAGATAGTATGCACGTTTGTAGTGTATTCAGTGGAGGCGGTCATATGCGCCTGTGGCTAGATGAAAAATTGCCGGGATGCAATGCGGGTTGCGGCGTACGCGCCGCCGGGCGCACAGAGCGCTTCAATTATTACGATTCAGATGACACAGTCTGTAATTATATTTAATTTCACCGAAACGTTCCCGCATGCTCTGCTGGATTCTAAATACTAGCTGTGCAGGATCTCTCTGCTGTTTTTAATCACGCTTGTTTATATGTTTATTTTTACTCTTGTTCATAATATTTACATATTTCAATTTAGATCGGTGACAGGAATCTTGTGTGACCCAAATTGCCTATGAAACTAACAGGAAAGGCAGGCGCGTGCAGTAAGAACATTGAAGCATGTCTTTTCTTTAAATATATATTTATCTGGCAGAATATTATGAAATGTTAAAATCTGAATTGTATGTTAATTATTGTGATATATTACGAGATATGTTCATATATATTTTTTAAATGTATGCTTAGGAAAAGTCGTGCTTCTTGTTCTCACTGACCCTGAGGAAAGGTATACAAATGAAAATCAAAATATGACTAAAGCTATAAAACTTTTTAATAACTTTTTAATCAGAGTTGTGCATTCCCATTCAGTGTTTTGAAAAATGCTTAACGTTGCGCAAATTTATACTAAATAAATCAAAATAAAATATGAATATTATTTAATTTGTAGAGAGTATTCATGATGATCATTAAAATGAATGTTTATGTCACTTCGTTTACTCTACTTGAGATTAAATGTTAAATTGTATATTATTCTACTTGAGTTTAGAGAGTAACAGAATCTCCTATCGACAAGAAAAGTATTAAACTAACTACATTAAAATAAAGAAAACAATAATCAATACCCGTCGATGACTCATAATTAAACTCAAGCAGACAGGACATAGTTTTATAAACATATATTTTAAAGGTCATCATATAATAATATGTTTTTCGTAATATTTTTACCGTGGTTATCCATATTATTCAAATTTTAATATATCGTAATATTCAGATTCATATATCAAAATCAACTTAATATTTAGTTGCGCTTCCCCAAATATTTATTTACACACAACTCATGCTTTAATGTACTGACGCGCCTGCCCTGTCGACATTCATTTTTTTAAGACCAGGAGGCGAGCGCGTTGTAGGAGTCTGCCATTTATTCCATGAACAAATGTTTGATAATTTCGTGGACCATCATTGATTGATCTGCGTAAGTTTTCGCCCAATTTTTTTTTCCTAAACTTTTTTTGAGCATTTCAAAAACAAATCACCGATCACATCTACGGGTTTTGTGATAGTGGAGTCTGAGAACCCCCAACGATTGCGAAGACAATTTTTTTCGGGTGAACGACAGCTGATATTTTTCACAATAGCTGTGTTTCAAAAATTATTTGCTTAAGTTAGATCCTATAAATGTACTCTATGCATGGTAGCATGGAAAATTAAATTGTTTAAATATGAATTATAATATGTAATCGATATAAACATAAATAAAGATTTAAAAAAACAATTTCATTTACTGCGTTCGCTTTACGTAAAATACATTCACACCCCTAGTGTGTTGGTCAACATTCCGAACGGCAAGCAAGCACCAATCACATTCTCTGTGTGATTGGATACATCACTAGTACGTCCTTTTGAAATTGTAACATTTCGCTTGTTGCATTGCACGTTACTAGTCTATGTACTGAACTCTCTCATTATATTTACATATGCGACAAAAAAAAACACTAAGTAATTCTATTAGTATTAAGCCACTGCCACTACAAAACAAAAACCTTAATCTGCAGTTTATTTTCTTACGACTGGCCTCTACTTTTATCCAGGTGTACAATTGTTTAGTGTATACTATTTCGTGGCGATTTCAATTTGCAATTCCACTTTGTGTTTCACAAATATGTTTTTTTGTGACCGTGCAGAAAATTTTTAATTATTCGCTGCAAAGAATATAATCCAATTAGAGAATGTACGTTTGAAAGATTTTTTTTCTACAAAGGATGCTTTTTTAATTCATTTTGAGTAGGTGGATACACAGCTTGTAATGTTTTAAATTCCTTCGTGACCTTTCAACAAAATTATATTTCAGTAGTAATGTTTCACTCAATCTGCATAAATTTAATTTATTTCAACTTTGAACGCTGTAAAAGTTTGACGTCTTACGTACATTCATTTCACCCGGTTCGCATACGAAAAATACATTTACTTGAGTTACGAAAACCGAGACTAATTTCTAATTGCTTGGCGACTAATTGCATTATAATTGTGCCTTTTGTCTCCAGTTTAAGTGACAAGACGATATATGGCGATCTCTTCAATTTGAGTTTCGGTGCCAGATTAGGCGACATTTATTCACACTTCATTTCTCATCTAAAATTAATTTATATTTTAAATCCAAAACATTTTTACGTTAACATTAAATTGTGTTACAAATATTTGTATTTGTTTTACTTCAATCACTATTATGGATGATACGTACAACCATTTTGCTGAACGATTAAAGGATTCATTTTTTTATTAGTCATTCAACAGGAAAACATAATTACATGGTGAGAAAATAATACAGAAAAATAGTTATATATCGTATAAAAATAGTTGAATTCTATAAAACTTAAATTTTAAAAATTGTATTTAAAATAATTTATATGGCTGTTGGAGTTAAAAAAATGTACCAAAACAAAATAAAAAAAATCACGGCACGTCACACAATCGATAAATAATATTTGGAAATTTTCGGCAAGCGCACAGTTCGCCACCTCTGTCTAAAATTAAAGATTTTCCCTTTTTGAGACGTATATAATTTTTTAAACTAAAATTTTTATCTAAATCAAATATTTTTCATCAAAAATTTCACAACTTTTTCTTCAAATTTATTCCTTTTAAACATCTTATAAAGTTAGTAATTAGTACATTTGACGCGAATTAATTAAATAATATTATTCCGAATGTAGTATTAAAATACTGTTCTAAATTTTCCGAAGAAAGTCACGTCGGTGGATCTGAAACGCCGTCCAAATAGGTCAGGTGGTATAACAGCCGCAAAAATCTGAGTTCTTTGTACCACTTCAACCCAAAATATTTCAGCTGCTCGGTTATGACGTACACTTTACTTATGCCGTGTTTTCTATGTACATGAATTCATAATAACGAGTAGAACACACTTATGGTGTTTTATTCGCGTACGTGCTTTAAATATAAGTTTAACACCAGGGCGTGCACAAAAGTATGTCAAATTTCGCTTTTCATTTTTTTTTCATAGAATATGAGGATGTCTGCAAAAGAATATTATCTGTTTTTTTTTTTAATTTACGCTTACTATAAATTTAAAAAATTCTACTCCTTCTTTGGATGCTTTTATGTAAAAAAGAATAAAAATATATAATAAACAAATTAACTGACACTTAAATTGATTGATAGAGCTTTTCAAGACGTACAAGTTTTTTACAATTATATTTCTATATTTATTTATTTTACAGTTTCAACATTATATTAATTCAAGAAATATATCTTACTCAACTTATTTAGGATATTAAGGGGGGGGGATTAATTCGGTGAAAAAAGGCATGTTTTCAAGATTTTTTTTGTCGATACAGGTAGTGCTAATTTGTTTATTTAATTTTTATATAATTATACATTATTTAAAAATTATTTTTAAAAAATTCATCGCAAAATATTTGTATTTAAGCGAGTGTCAGGGAATCTCTGGAGGCGCCGCAAAAAAAATTGTTTTGCGGTGTACATCATAACTCGAAACAGAATCATCTGAAAGAAAAAAAATCAAAATGCACTTGTTAAAGGAGATATTTCTCAAGGTAACGCCGCGCCGTAAAGATTTTTTCATCTTTTTTTTTAATTTTTGGTAGCACTTGGAAGCCAAAACACCGATTTTCGCTAAAAAATCGACCAATTTGTTACTGTTAAATTAATAATTATTTAAAAAAAGAAAAAAATCTTTGTAAATAACGTGAAGAAGTACTGTGCAAAATTTCAAAACGATCGGTTTAGTAGATTTTGAGTTATGGCGTACACGGACTTCAAAAATGACAAGTTTCAGAAAAACGCTTTAAAGTTTTGCACACTACAAAATTTAAAAGAAGACCCGACAGTTATTTTACATTTACACATATCGTCGATGCCAGGTCCATATAGCAAAGAGCTTTCATCAAGAAGATCTAGAGCATCTTTTGTCCTTATTTACGCAAAACTCTTCTAATACAATAGCGCATCCGGTAATCTTTAGGTAAGCGCGTCCCTCAGATGCCCGAGCAGGTATAGAAAAGCAGTCTGAGCATTCAAATGTTCATAACTATGTCAATTTCGCTTCGACTGACTTGAAATTATGACACAATATTCTCGCGATATTATACATTCATTTAAAAAAAAAATACCCTACCCCCCTTAATATAAACAAACAAAACAAACATATTGCACTACACAACTCATATGATTCTTTATTTTAATACATACATAAAAACTTAAACACATTATTTTAATATTTTCTCTGTAGATCTGTATGTAAAGGACTGACCTACTTATTATTATTATTATTATTAATTATGTCAAGGTCGTAACAATCATAAATTCGTATACATGTATCAAACTCACATTTCCTGTTTAATTCAGCGATCATAGCGTAATGCATGCTTGCGAATTATATTTTCAAAATAAAGCCTTTTTTAAACTATTATTTTAGGGCGCATTGTTTTATTGAACCCCCCAGCATATACTTCGGTATGCTTGTAGGTAAGATCTATCCAACGCTTACGGGAAAATGTCAAGAGCTCATCGGAATAGCCCGGATGGGATTGAGCGGGGTGTAAAATTTTAATTGGGCTGTTTTTATTTCAATAGTAAATATCGCACCCTTAATTTTGAATAAAGAATCAGAGAAATGGGTTAGTTTTTTTTAGAAGACGCTACTGTGTTTAATATACACGACGAATTTTTTTATTAAATTTTAAATTACTGACAAACGGGGTCGCATCTTCGCTCTTTAGGGACGTGTCGGTACGGAAATATTTATTTTGCTCCTCAAAGTACCACGTATTCATATATGTTAAGCTATTCAATATACATATTCACCTTTCAGATATGAGAGAAAAATATACGCGACACTGTAACAGAATATCGGAAATTGTTCGTGATAAATTTAGTCTTGAATATTGTTTATTTTACATTTGTTTTAATATAAGTCACTAATAACTCCCACACTAGGTAAAACCTGTTCTGTGGCAGTTATTCTCATTTGCTAGTTATGTAATAGTAACAAATAACAATTGTAAAGAAGTATAAACGTAAAAAAGAAAGCAGAAAGAATATGAGTGATATTATTATTTTAATCTTGTTACAAAATAAACTCGTAGTATTTGGATCAATATTCTGCGCTCGCTTTCGATTCTCCGTCGGCCGCAATAGTTTAATCAATCACATGACAGATTTTGGAATAAATATGATGTAAGTCTTCGGCTGAAATGTCGCGTCTCCCGGGGACGTCTTCCATCTTTGTCTTCGTTTGACACGAATCCTCGATTCTTTTAATAAAATCTGTCAATATAAGATATTGAGACAAGAGAAAACAATATTTTCAGCTCTTCGACATATCGCCAACGTTGTTTTCTTGTAAAAAATATTTTCTTTCATGTTTTCTCAGTTTATCCTGGAGGTATATACTTAATACAAATATGCCTTGCATAGTATGTCTTGCAATACTAATATACTAAATACTAGTAAGCCTTGCATCGGATTCTAATTACCCAAAATTTAATATTAGGCTGTTTCAAAAACAATCGTAGTTATATCAATTAAAAATATAATTCAAAAGTGGGAGATGATATTATTAATATGCTAGATCTATTATCACCTTTAAATACTTAAAGGGTCGAACTGATAAAAAGTCATCTAATTTCTACCTAAATTTCAAGCTCTCAGGATGTTGTAAATCATTAACCTCTGGCCAGCGATGGATATATTCGGCGTTACGCAATCTTTATCATATCTCAAATGTATTTTATCACTAAGAACATGCTTAATTTTGAATTCCTTTGTTTTATTTGAGTTGTAAAGTTAAATATATTTCCAAAATTCTACGAAATAATTTGAATTTTCTTCTTCATATAAAAGTAGTATTTGTCCGTTGGGAAATCCCGTTTAGTCCTCGACTTATTTAACAATTTAAAAACCGTTAAGGAAATGGGTAAATTGTATCTTTCTCGCGGTCTTGGGGGTGGTTAGCTACGAGAGCCGGTTCCTGTTTATTCGAGGGGTTGGGCTAGCACTACCTCTGTTTTATCTGCCGAATCATGCTCGGTTCGATTTATAAACGTCCAAACCAAGAGGTCGGCCTCTAACGAGCTCTCGAGATTAATCTGGAGGCTTCGCAGGCTCCGAGATACCATCTCCGTGCCACGGAGCCTAAGTTGTATTGATTGGGCCATCCGGCGGTACAAGAGACAGCCATCATCCTCCATTTTTCATTTTAAGTAACCGACCTTTTTCACTTAGAACTTATAAGTTACTTTGGAAAAATGTATTATATTTTTGCTCACCGTTTCGAAAAATGGGTGTATTTATTTTTGAAACTTAAATTAAAAATTTAATGTATCTTACAATAATATTTTTCTCCAAATATTTATATGATTTTAACCCCTTATCTAACAAAGAAGGTCAACGTAATTTTAGAATAGTTTCACTTGTTAGTATTTACGTATTTTTCTACCAAAATGAATTTAAATAATTTCGTTCAAGTCAGAAAGACCTACATGCTGACGTAGAGCTTTTCATTAATATTTATGCTTTCGACTTTATACAATAAAATACTTCTAAAAAAATTCAATTTGACACCATCCTCTTCCTCCAAGCGCTGCTGTCATCCTTTTTGTCAAAAGAGTGCCGGCGAAATACTCCTTTGAAATTCTTATCGTGCAATTATATTTATTTACATTAAAAATAAAAAATTTGCATTAACTTTAAATGAAATCTACATTATAATCTATTATTACTTATATTTTCTACAAACATTTTCTCACATAAATGTTTTTAAAAGTCTTTAAATGTTTGAAAACTTTCTGCCCTCTTTTAATTAATTTCTTCAAAGTTTCAAAGTTCGGACCCAAATAGTACCTATGTTAGTGTTCAAAAAATAGAATGGTGAATTATTTTTTATTTTTTAAGATTTATGAAAATATAGCTTTTTTTTTTCAAGGTAGATCTGGTTACACCTACAAGACGGTGTTAAAGTAAGAATGCGGTAATTAACCTAGGTATTTCTTCAGTGGATAAAAATGATTCGCTAAATATATATGTATACAAAAATAAGGTTTGTGATAATATAGCCTGAAAATTTATTTTAATAAATACTTATATTATCTATTAAAATGATGAAAATGCTGATTTGTAAGGTGGCATGGTAACATGGTAATATTATACAATCATGTATATTTCATGTGCTCTTCATACAGGCGTCTCGTATCTAGTAGCAAAAACTTCGGTAAGTCTTCTTCACAAAAAATATGTCAGATACATTTAAAAAATGCACACTTTGATGTCGCTTATCTCTTTGACATTTATGACATTTCATCCAAAGTGTGGAAAATATTTTCCTTCCCAAATTGAAAAAAGAATTCTCGAAATATGTGACACCCTGTCTTATCCCATAATTTTTCCAACTTATGTTTCATTAAAAATAAACTTTTTTAAATAAAATATTAATATTTCATACGAAATATTAATTTTTTATTTAAAAATTAAATTTATAAAAATTTTTTAAATTTATTAAAAAATTATTAAGTACTAAGTGATTTATTTTAAACTTACAGATTATCTTTCACCAGATTGTTACTTGCTCTGATTAATAGTCCTTGTATGGTATAAAAAAATATAGAGTTCTATATAATTTTTTTGTAACAATTGGGGAAATAATATTTATGCACATTTTTGTTGAGAAATTCGAAACAGTAAAACAGTTACGTATGCGTATTAAAATTTCGCTGTTAAACTGATTCTTAATCTTGACGAATATATTATATAAGTTCCCGTTAGTGGATGAGATCCCGTTTTAGTAATCAATCTTTCTACGTAGGTAAAATTGAATTGTACCTAGTACTTTATATATGTATCTAGACTTTCATGATTATATATCTGAGATGAGATTAGTTTCCAAACTTTCGGATACCAATCGGATTTATTCGAGTACGTTAGCTAATTTAACAATCTCTTAAAGGTCAATCTAATAAACCAGGTTGTACCATTCACGGGGGAATTGGTCGTCGGAAACAAATGAACTCAAAAGTCGTTTCTCCCGCTGACTTATAATTTACCTCAATTTCACGCGAGTGACTTCCTTAACCCGTGAACACTGAAGTTGGGTTAAGTTTACTTTAATGGCGCTGGCGCCGCTCCGTTTAGAGGACTGAATGCGACAGTCTGACGGCAGAAAAGCCTTATTTCAAGTGTAATTAATTGGACATCTTGAAATCGGATTGCGTGTAATTAACACTTTTTTGGTAAGTCCAGCCTTAGCCTTTAAAAATTTTAAATTAGTTTCTTGCGTAAGTCTTTTTTGTATAATATATTTAATCATTATTCACATTTCAATAAAATTATTATTTATACTATCAAAAACAGGTCACGTCAATAAATAATTTCTCTTTTGATATTTTAGTTTTTATCAATTTTCCGGATTTTGTTCCAGTTTTTTTGACATTAATTTAATATAAGATTATTTATTTCAATATAAATAAATTATTTCCTTCTTCGACGACCATTTCCGCTTTTTTATTCTTATCAAGATTTGTTTCATGCCTTGAAACCATGATAATTTAAGATAAATCGTTGATTTTTGTATTTGGGATGTTACGCATGTAATGTATAAAGAATGTAACAGAGCTAATCCACTATATTGCACGGGTAGATTATTGCCTAACTTATGTATCGAAAATGTTCAAAAAATTATCTACTAATAGCAATAGTTATGGAAATGAACGATTTCAAAGATTGCATTTTTTTACAATATTTTTGACTTATTTTCCGTAAAAAGTTTGACTAGCATTACAGCAACTTTAGAGTAAAGTAATTAAAAATTCATTCGTTTAAATACTAATCAAGTAAAATGATTAAAACCATACAAAAATTTGTTTTTTTTTCCTGTTTGAAGTCGTTTATCTCCATAACTATTGATATCAGGTCTCAGTTGTCAGAATATTTTCGACTCCTATTTTAGGCAGGAATCTATCTGCAATGTACATTATTTATTACGCACACATATTATTTAAAAGCTCACTAGGGCGTTGACAATAAATAGATATAAATAAGTATGTGTTCTTTGTACTTAGGTGCTTTACATATCGGATAAGAATACATCAGCCACGTTTCCTTTTTGTTTAAAAATTTATTTATAAAAACATTGTAAATATGTATTTATAAAAATCTTTGTGTGAAATTATTCCACCCTTAATATACAGCGTGCCGCACAGAACGGTCCCAGGGAGCGAGGGACGCAAGCGGCCACCGGAACCAGCCCAATGGTCATTCCGTTTCCGCCTCCCGCACTGATCGCCTTCCAACCCTTAAAATATTTTGCTTTAAAAATCTCAATTTACATTACAAGCCATGTATATTTATTTTTGTGAATTTGCTTCATTGATGAGTAGGTTCCAAAACCCTATATTCATTGTACGCGTACCTTCGCTTTTGTAAAACACACAGTGTCAAATATTTAATTTAGTCGCACGTCACCCATCCCTAAAATAATGTCAAATAACGTGAAATGAAAAAAATTTTAACCTTCAGTCCAACAGGTAATAATGACCAAAAGTGCATACTTATACAATATTGTTTTAATGTAAAGGTAATAAAATATTTTTTGTTGCGCTAAAATAACTGTCTTAATTTAAAAAATGTTATTACCATTATATTTTACTCGCGGAATCACTGGTCTCAAAGGTCGAAATACCTTTGGAGATAATCATTATTTGATGATCAGGTTAATAGTTTACAATAAACCCAATAATTTGTTGTAATGTTTTCGATGGATTATATTTCTTATTCCTATTCTCGTGATCTTGGCAGATGTCTCAAACCATGTACAGTCGCTAAAGTTGACTTAGTAAGGGATGTGAGTGTCACGCTAGACTGTGAGCTCACCTGTAGAGATTACTTTGATAATATCATTAACAACGTTGTTGGGATATACATGTTTATATAACAAGAATTACTCACGACTTTAATAATTCCCTATATATCTTGGAATTTGGAAACCTTATTATACAACACGTGTTGTAAGACACAAAAGAGTGCAAAAAATGTTTCTACATATTTTGTCATAGAAATGTTCACAGCTACGAGACCCGTCTTGCGTTTTTCAAAATGCCCAAAATGGAGTCCCGACCGAAAATATCCAATTTTGCTATACTACACAAGATTCTCAGTGGAGCTATTAACTTTCTTTCTATTTCTGACACAAATTTGTATGTTGAAGCCCGTATAAAAAATCCGAAGTTCTTTAGAATAAGTCAGCATCCTAATAGTGTTTGTTTTTTTCTTCCATCACAAGAATTTGTCGTTTATGTATGCTGATATTCTCGCGGATACCCTCTATCATCATTTAAAAAATCACTCCTGAACAACATCCATTTTCTTGACAGTAACCTGAACCCATAGAAATAAAATGATTCTTTATTTACACGTATTACATAATCACACCGCATTGATAAAGTAAGTTTATGTACGCATGTTGCTAGAAGTCAACCACGCCAAAGACACGTGTAATTGGAACAGCGGGCCGATTTTTATATAAGTGATGCATTGTTTTTTACTTTTTTTCACCAAGTATTATGTTAGTGTCTCGTTAAAAAAAGGCTTGGCTCGTCATTTTTCTACGATAATTTCCCCATCGTAATAATAATTGATTGCAGTAGGTACAGCTAAACCTCCCGGAACGGCGTCGCTCGCAGCTTAAGATGCAGCGAGCCCCCAATGAGCTCGGCTACATCCCTTAGCCCGCCCGCCCGCACCTGCGACTGCCTGTAAAACTGTAAGACGGAATTGCTGGCAACAAATAACTTTATAGTATACACAATAAACAGTCATATTTTCGAATAAACTTACTAACTCGAGTACTCTGAATATAAAGTTTACGGAATTAATTTAGCTTCACTAAATTCTTAGCGTTCTGTTAGGAAGCCAATCGTGAGTGTAGATGAATTTAAAAATATAAAACGTAAACAATATTTGAAAGCTGTAATTTTTTTTTTTATGTAAGCAATTTTTGAAAATTCTGTATATTTTACTTATAGATTTACTCGCATAAAAATAGGTAATTTACCATTACGCCGTCTTTCATAGGTTGTAGGCAGAGACAAAACAAGAAGACAAGACAAGTATTTTACTTATAATTTATTTATCATAAAAAATAATTCTTTGTTTCTTTACCATAAAAATATTACTTTTAATTTATTTGTCATAAAAAGTGTATTGTATAATCACATCATCTTCGAGATGTTCAAGATATTCATAAAATATTTATATTCTGTACTCTAATGTCATTCCGGGACCATCTTTCAGGATCAATAACGACTTGTTGATGTGGTTTGTTGAAAAAAAAAAACACTTGCGTCATGTATTACTATTATCTCGCAACCATTTTTTAATCCTATCCATTATGCTAAGATTATTCATTGTTTACACTATTTTATTTTATTGTACGATTGTCTTATCACAATATATTTTTTGGCCCACTGTTGTAACGTAACGATATCGAATTCCAGCCTTTCTATACTTAAAGGTCATGAAACAAACGCTGTCACATACACGTGTTTTTTTTTCTTGTTTATTAATTCAATACAATATTTATGTAAAGAGAATGTGCGAGTTTATTTTTTTAAAAAGAGTATGGTTACCTCTCTGTATTACAACCAGTTAGCCTTTGTGTATTATATTCAAATAATATACCTCTAACAAAACAGAATAATTATCGTGATAAGAGTCTTTTTTTAGTATTTTTTTTGGTACAACCAATCCTTGTTTCGTTTGAATGCATACTTTTTGGGTTTATTCCTTTCATATGCAATTTCCTGAAGCCCCGCCATAACAATAACTCTTGGCAAATCGTTGAATATTCATTCGGCGAACTACGGTTCCCGCCCCATCTTACCTTTGTTTGTTTTACTTACTAAACCGAACCGGAATAATTAAGGTTTACCTGTGTTTTTGCCAAAATCCCCCAACCCCCGGCGCGGCTTAACATTATTTCTTTTAACTTCAACCCCGCATTCGACCTTTATTTGCATTCTGCATTTTGTATCTCGCACACATCTGATGTTTTTCATTCGTGAACCGCTTTGAAATAGAAGCGCGGACTGTCTATGTCAGCGTTTCAGGTGGTTGTTAAATAAGTTTGAAGGGTCTGCTTGCTTCAAAAATGTTAGAGCTGTATTCTTACGCGATGATTCTCTTTTGGGTATTTCGATATGTTTTAACATTAAGCGAATGTCTGAATTTTAAGACTTTCTAGAATTTGTTAAAAAACTGGAAAAATTGTTAATGAAAATTTTGTATAAAATCTCTCGAACGTGCGTTAAAATGAAAAATAATGAAACAAATCCACACTCCAGACCAGCAAGTTAGTCCTATTTTCATAGCAGAAGCGTTTAGCTTAGTTAGAAAATAGTAAGAATATTGATGTGACATGTATTCCGTGTTCACATCCTATTTAAAAATAATAATAATAAGAAGAAATAATGATCGTCATCATCCTCAATATTTAAAGATCTACACCAATATATTCTTAAAAAAGACATTAAAGAACTTCAAATATTTTTTAACAATAACGAATATTCTTTATTTTAACCGAATATTCTTTAATTTATAACAATACTAGGATAATATAATATAACTGTCACACGTGCATTAAATAAAAAATAAAAATGAAAGATAAGTCAATTATATAAGTTATAGTAAGAATTGATTTGAGTCACTTTGTGGTGCAATAAGATTATTTTCATTTACACGCATCGAGTTATTTTTCTCCCTACTGTAATTACACTTGTTGAAGAGAGGGACTGCTCCTCTCGAATCATTAGTAGTGGCAAAAATAACTCGATGTGTGTGTATTACAACGAGTAGATAGGTTTTTTAGTGGTTATGACTCTCGCCTAGTGATCCACTGACCGGTGGTTCGAACCCCGTTCTAGGACACCAGCAAGTTAGTCCTTTTCGCTAGCGCAAGCGTTTGGCTTACTTTGAAAATAGTAAGAATATTGATGCCAAAGGTGTTCCGTGTTAGCATATCTAAATTTTTTTAATTTACTGTAAATTAAAATAATTGTAAGAATAATCATCATCGTCAGCAACCCGTGTCTCCATACTGCTAACAAAGATTTCACCCAAGGTTCGTCAGTTTTCTCTGTCCCACCCTTTCTCATCTATCTGCTGTCCGCCACCCTTCTAATGTCATCGCTCCATCGAGTTGAGCTGACGGCCAACACTTATTCTACTGTGTGGCCTCCATTATCCACCCCCAACGTCCGTCAACTCTTCGAAAAATATGACCAACCCAATGCCCTTAAGTTTACAGATTTTTTGGGGAACAGCTGTTTCATTGATTCTCTAGCGAATCCGTACATTAAATACATGGTCCACTAAAAATTGTGTTACATCGATGTTGAGAGCTTTAAGCATTCTGCTTTTTTGTTGAATACTCACTACTTGCTTACTTACTATTACTCCGTTTCTTCGGTAGGCAGAGAGGATAGAGCGCCACTGTCTTCTGTCCTGACACACAACACTCTCTTAGTCACATTTGTACATCTTCGCATACAAGCTCAACGACTGTTTACGCTTCTAATAATACCATCCTCCAGTATCTGATTGATCTGGTGATGTCACGTCTTTCGCAGTCGTCCTCTCTTTCTAATGCCGTCATTTCTTGCGTCATATATTTTCTTACCATTTTTCCTCATTATACGCTTAATATGCCCAAATCATCTGAGCGGCCTTTTTTCATTATATTCACTTTGCTAACTAAGATCAGCTTTTCATTTGTACACTGTTTAATACATAATTAAAGTAATTAAATTTTGTAAACAAAAGTATTGTATGTTTAGAACTAGTTTTTCACTACCCGGTGAAGAAAATGGTTGTTTATAATGCGTTAATTTATAAAAAATAATAAAAAATCTCTTATCAAAAAGAATTACGAAAAATATACGTATTACTCTATTTTCCTCTGTTATAAATAAAATTATATTACTAAACAGACTGGTGGAAAACATGATCCCACACGACCCACATTTGTTAAGAGAAAGCTATTTTAAACATCTGTTACGCCTGGTGCAAAATTAAACTGCTGAAAATTTTAACATCTCTTTAGCGTTAATTCGGTGCCAAAAACGTGACTTTTACTATTCATTTAATGATTCCTATATAAATGTGTAATTCTTTCCATGAATTATTTATTAAATCAATCAAAAGTAAGCATTTTTTTATCTTTGAACATAACCTCTTTAGTTGCATTCACACAGTCATTCTCGTTTTCTTTTTTGATACTTTGATAACCTTTTCAAGGCTTCCATTGTTGTGTACAAATTGTTATCTTTTACGATGAGTACTTACAAGCTTTTGTTATTATTTCTTCCCCCATTGCCATCGCATGAACCCCAACCCTTCGGATTCAGACGTAATTACCCGAGTCGAACTACCTTTTTAAAGACCTTTAGATACCAGTATGTTTTGTTAATCGTACTAACATACTTTTGTATGTGTATCGGGTCTAAACATAAGCTGTCTTATATGTATAAGCTCATATATATGAGCTTGTGTTGAGATCTATAGAAAAAACGGTTTATATATCTGCAGTGTCGGTAAATATTTCGAAAGTATTTAAATATTTAATCTTACATATATAATTTTAAATTTAAAAAAAATTGCCATGTACGGAAAATATTGTTCAATATTAATTTATATTTAATACTAGCTTTATTAAATATTAATGAGTATTTTAACTATATCCTTAAACAGGCGTTGCTCGGGTTAAGAATATAGTTAAAAATAGGTTTGTGGGGGGGACACAAAGTTTCCATTATTTAAGTCTCTAATAATAAAAACAATGTTTTCATTTAATCTAGGCTGAAATGTATAGAATGTCCAGAAGGGAAGTGGCCTTTGTATTCCGCCGGATCCTAAATCGTAAGTCTGCAAAGTTTGGGTCAGATTGGTCAAACGATATAGATTTGTACAGAAAATATATTGAACTAAGGGGTGGGCTAAAAGGGGTAGGGGAAAAGTTTTTTTTGTTATCCGCCGGGTTCTAATGAATAAGTATGCAAAATTTCGGTCAGATCGGTCAAACGGTGCAGATTTATACAAAATATATATCAGGGGAGGGGTGGAGTAAAAGGGAAGGAGGAAATTTCGCATTTATTACCTGCCGGGTCCTAAAAAATATGTATAAAAAAATAAAAAATTTGGGTCAGATTGGTCAATCGGTGTACATTTGTACAGAAAATATATCATGGGTGGATTAAAAAGGGAGGGGGGAATTGTCACCTATGTCACCCGTCGGGTGCTTTGCTGTGAAGAAAAGAACAGTTTTCTGGTGTCCTGGAATACTGCTTGAACCGCTAACTACCAGATCACCAGGCGAGCGTCATGACCATTACACCAACAAGCTACTCTTACATTTGCAGATCAAAATAAATCAACATATTGTTACCAACATAAGTTCGAATTTTTTACTTTCTGCATTTTTTCCTCATCTACTGAATATCTACCTCAATATTATTTCACTAGATATAACATTTAATGCTTCTTTTTTGAATATCCATTCCGATATTTTCTATTCTCCCTGATAAAATAGCGGATGGTCGAAGGTCGTCTCTATTCTTAACGCTTCAGTAGATATTTCTTACCTTCTTTCGTATTCCAAACTGCAGAATTATTCATTGTAACTGTTATTATATAATAGAAGACGGTTACTTTTCATAGATAGGAATTATTCCTACACGTCCGCTAAAATGTATACGAGCCGCCTCCGCACACACATTAAAATTTTTGCAGACGCTAATATTTTTTTGAACGATTCTTAAAGTAGGCCTGTCTGTATCATTTTCGACTATTTTATTTTAATTTTCAATATATTTCTCGCTCCCGAGAAGACATCGTCACGAGACTATCTACGAGTACAATAAAAACTAATTTGAAGAATTTTATTTTATACTTGTACCGTGAAACACGGTCGGTTTAATTTTCTTTCTTATTTTGAAATCGTTCTTTTCATTTCTGCGCCGAGACGAATATTTTCTTTTAGAAAAGTTTCCGCATTATCCTTATAAAGGAACTACCGAATCCTTTCATTGTATGAAGCATATCTGAGACTGGAACATTTTACAGCGGTTTTTACGTCTGCACTTATGTGTGATTTATTGACTCGGGCGTTTCCATTAGTGTGAGAAGGTCTATTGCTACGTTTTATGCGACCATCCATTTCAGAGATATGTATAAATGGTTAAAAAAATACAGGGCTAATCAAAAGCTAAACACACTCTTGAGTTCTTGAGTTTAATGTTAGAATATTTTCAGTGGTGTTTTTTTATATTATTTTATATTTTACAGAGCATTAACAATGTGACGACAATGAAGTACGGAGAAAATTTGTTATAATAGGAAGTAGTTGTCAAATATATTTTACACTAGCAGTTAACTAATCGGCTGTCGCCGATTTATAAACCTAAAAAAAATAATCTAATTTTTGTCGACGATGTTGATTTCATTTTTAAGTCATTGGCGAATAATGTAAATGCATAATTATAAATTCAAATCTTTCTGTGTTCGAGTTTGACACATCATCAATCATACGTCTTAGAATTCAAATTTAAAATAAACTTGCCTGTCGAAAAAAATAAAAACAATGGAATTAAATATAAATACAATTTTTTTTGTGATTCGAATATTGAATAATGTGAACAAACTTATAATATTTCTACACATTAAATAATATCTAAATGAATTTTTCAAAAATTCGATAACTCGAATCTTTAACATTTTTTAATACGATTTGGTTATTTTTTGTAACTCTCAATGGCATCGTGCGTACTGTATACGGCTTTTTTGAAGCAATATTAATATATATGCTCATTACATGCATTTGATATATGACTATGAAATAATTAATAAAATGCAAAATTGATAACGTGAGAAAATATAAGTATCGAGGAAAATAGAAAAAAGAAGCATCAAGTAATCACAGAAATAATAAGCAAACCATAACACACTCTAATTTTCATTCGCTACCCTATTATTAATATAGGTACTCGTATCCTTAATGAAATGTACTTCTGGTGAAGGATTATCCTTTTTTTCGTCCGGTCCACAAATTAATTTCAAAAAGATCAATAATCTATTAACTTTGTTTAATATCCAGATCAGCATCTTTTTTCGCGATCATCACGGTGATCTTCGCCTAGGATGCTGTGATGCGAAATAATCGAATGTAACTTGCACCTGAACCGATCTTTTAAAATTTTAATCTAAGAATTCCACATTCTTCCCCATTTTTATTTCATTCCCCTGCATGATAAGCTGCAATTTGATGTATCTATTTTCTCCCATAATGCGACATATAACCATTCCCCCATTTATGCATTTTTCTTTCACGGATACCACGCCTGCTATGTGGATTTATATATTTTTTTTATCCGGAGGTTCCTGAAAACACATCCCTTCCATTTTTCCCAGGGGTCGTGGTTCATTTCGAAGATACGTCCTTTAGAGCCTTTAGGAGCCTTATCGCAAGCAGACACTAGAAAATAGTTATGTTGCAGTATTAAAAATAATTTCCATCATTTTTATTCCTCATTATATTTTTATGACCTAACTCCTCATTTCAAATATTTGATAGAATTTTATAATATAGTATTTTATGCCTTCTTTCAGCATCAATTTTGGAGGAGGTCGTTCAAGTTAATTGGAACATTTGGATGCATATCTTATGAGTAATAATTTCCCAGCAGTCAAAAGCAACAAAATTATAGCACTTGAATCATTATTGTGAATTTTCATCGTTAGCCTAGCTCTAATAATATAATTTCTTGATATAATCCAATTATGTCAATTCTGACAGAAAAGTAGTTATTTCCCTTTACTATAAAACGTAAGAAAACTACATAAATATTTTAATGCGCCATTTTCCATTCAAATTTAAAATTGAAAATCTTCCTCAAAATAAAGTGCAACCTTTTTTTACCACAACCACAATTCACAAACTATGTAAAGCGTCATCTACCGTATAAAATTGTAACAATGTTTTATAAAGAATATATTGACTCTGTACTCTTTAATGGTTACAAGAAAAAATATAAATGAATTAGGATCATTTTCCGATTATTAGTTATTATATTATATAAAAAATTTTACTTGTAATTGAGTAATAATATTAATTAAGGCACATTGTGTTTTCATTAATCTTTGAAAAACACAATAAATAATATTTTGTGGATATAATTATCAATAAAAATAATATATTTTTTAAATAAATTTGTTGAGGAAGAATATAAGAATCGCATTTTTTGTATTCAATATGGAAAATGTCAGATTATTACATGTGTACCTTACTCTAATAAATTGTTTTTCCACTACAATCTATCCAATCTTGTATCTCATCTTTCTGACAAGGGACCCGTTCTTCAAAATTAAGCTTGAAAAATTGATTTGCTATTCCCTTTTCTATTATCTTTTACCGATAAAAAATAACCTTTTTAATTTACCTTTATAGATATTTTCTTTCTTTATTCCTTTAATTTAAATAGCTTAACCTTTTAGAAAAGTACTTAACATTTATATGAAAATATAAATAAAATCTACGTACAATAAATAGTACAATATGAAAATTTATTTTTATAACTAATCAAAGTTGTAATAACACTTTTTTTATGCGTCGATGCCAGCGATAATTTTTATTTATTTTCATTGGAAACTCGACATATATACTATCGTTAACTATTAAACATCAAATTTATTGGTTCAGATTTCTGCTTTGTAAAACCTTGTGTTGTAAAAAATCTCCCAAAATATATAAACTTTTGGATAAATTTCATCTACTTATAACCCATGATCATCAGTGAAAAATTAATGAAAATTGGTTCGCGTCTTTGCTAAGCCCTAGTATATATTTATATTTTTAGCGGTACGCTGAGAGGCGGCGGTAGCAACATACGTTGGGCGGCCGTCTAATTTGTTTTTTTTATCCGTTAATTCGAACGAAATTATGAACGCTACATGAAGTTACGGATGGACAAATAGACAGACAGACGGACGGACAGACGGAAAAACAACGAAATTATTATGTTTGATGGTGCGCTTTGCAATAAGTTTTAAAAAATAATCGCATTCATATTTATTGGATATAAAAAGTGCCATAAATATTTGTGTTCTGTAGGTTAACGGTTAATTATTGTTAACACAACTGAAATGGAATTTAAACATTTTTGTCTACGAATTACATTTATCGAATTCCTTTACTCTAATTTCAATTCGCTGCCATTCCAACATTTCAGGTATTTCAGTCGCTGCAAATACCACGTCGCATTTGCGAAGGTCGAATCACAAAACCGGTTTATCTTATTATTCCCTTCCGCCCCGCTGGATCGGAGCTCTCCTCCGCCGAGCCGACAAATATCACAAAGCCCGGGCTAAATCCCGGCTACAAGACTTGTCTGTTATCATTTCTGCAGTGTACTTTGGTCCATGGTTGATGCTGTTGCACTGAGTTACTGCACCGCAATCTCTATCGTGAATTTGCTGTAGGGTTGATGTAGAACTCTCTCGAAAATTGACTACTGGGTATATATTGCGAGTTTCAATATTCAGCCCAACGTTCACTTTTTTCCGATCTTCATTAAAAGAATAAAAAATCAGTAGTTATTATTTATTTATTGAAAAAACTAGATTGAAAAAAAAATCCTATCTTCATTTGTTTTTAACGCTACCACAGACTATAACGCCCAATTACTTGTACGGCACAATAATTCTCAGGGTTGAGAATATCTCATTCTTCTTGTAGTGTCATCTGCTATAGGAGGGCGGCAATTATAGTGGCGATCATGACTGTTCTCTGCCGCACGGAATAACTCAGTCGAGTTACGTTTGGTACCATTCCTTCAAGTTGCGCAGCCATGTGATGCTTCTTTTTCCACTCATTTTCCCCTGGATGATGAGATGATTAAGTCTATATGTACTTTGGTCCTCTCATAATATGTCCGAGATAATCAAACTTTCTTATATTGATGGTTCGCAGCACTTCTTGGAGTTTTTCCATAACTCTATCTATCACCTAAGAACCTTTAATATATTTTATGTATTATTTCTTGCTTCCAACCCGTAAGAGAAGGCGAAAATATAACATCGAGTAATACTCTTTCTGAGAAATGCACTTCTTACCATTTCTATTTGAGCTCTTATCCCATTTCTTATTTACCCATGCACCTAGCATTGGTTCATTGTTAATGGTATATTATGACGTCAAAGGGAATCAAACTCAGAAACCCCGATATTATGCCCACTAGACTAAGTGGGTCGCCATGATGACGTTTTTTTTTTCTGAATCTATTGTGTACTTTTTTATCGTTAGCTCTATCAATAATTTTGAATAAGTTGAATACATGTTAAACATTTGATATTTTTACGATCAAATTCTCTTAAGTATGTGTTTAAATTGTAAGTTAGAATTAGTTTTATTTCTATGAAATATTATCAGTCATCAAAAAAATTAATAGAATTATTCGGTAAATTTTCCTGTAGCATAATAATTATATACCCATTTTAATTCCATATACCTACAGCATTATTGCCTCTTTATAACATTGGTGGGCTTTTGAGCTTAAAAAAACTGTTATTAGATTAAAACATTTAATTTTCCATCAATAAAAAATGACTGCCGCCATTAACGTTCAAGATGTAACAGTTAAAATATTTGAAATAAAATGATAAGTAGGGCAGCTGTCCACGGATACACCTTCACCCCGAGCCTAAATTAAAACATTACTCAAGGTTTAAGAGGATTATCGTATATTACGCAATATTTCATTTATTATTTAATAACAGTCTCTACGGCGGCAAAAAAGATATTTTATTTCCTTTATAAATGTATACATTAATCCTTCTATAGCGTTTCTCAGAGGGTTTCAGGTCTAAGGCTCTCAGACTGCTCAGTCGAAAGGATGTGTCGCCAAGTATTAAATAAAGAGAGCATTCGCCAAGCTAAATTACCGCAAATACTCGCAACATTTCAACGGAAAAGTATTAAGCAGACGTATTGACATCTGTTTATATTATTTTCTTATCTTATTATATAATATAGAGTTTTATTCTTCGCGTGAGATAATCCTTCAATGTTTTCATTTTTTTAACGATTTATTATTAAATTTAGTATCGTTGCGTACATTGCGTACTGTCTTCAATTTATTAGAAACATGATGTTTATAATTTCATTGAACAAATAAATGGGTCTAATCTTATTTTCATATTACATAAGCAAACCGCGGCTTAGAACTGTGCTGTACGCGGCCCATTATTTCCCTTATTTAATAATAAAAAATCATAAAGGAAACCACAAAAAGTCGACGTGATTTATACCGGCCTCATGAAGCCGCAATGTCGTGTAGCGCATTTATTCATGCGATATTTTATCCCTTAGAATGATGAATATTAGTACAACTTCGTCCAGTGAAATAAAAAGAAAACATTTATCGAAATGTTTGTGAAAAAGAAACGAAAATTTTATCAGAACAAATTTTGACCCAAGTGTTGTGTGAACGTTTAAATATGGGATAAATAGTGCCTTAACCGTTTTGTTGGAAAAGACGGCTATTTTTTTCTACGAAAAGTGCAACGACATTTTTAAGTTATAAAAATATTTTAAACTTATCGAAATAATATAATGAAATCATAAATATTGTGCAATACCCGTTTTAATGAAGAGCTCGAGAGAAATTTTGCAAATAATTTTATTCTGTACTTTACCTGTTATGTACAAAATATAAAAAAGAATAATCAACGACGAAGATATAAAATATAATTCTGATTGAGCTGATAGAGTATTGAGCTTTTTAGCCGAACCAAAATATTTGCAAGAGTATATTAAGATAGCTAATATCGTCTTCCACTACATATTTATTTTCGAAAAATTGTACAAAAATTCGTACTGATTTAACAAGCGTGGATACGCACTGACGCAACTGGATTCATGTCTGCTGGAGTGGATGTAAAGAAGGAAAACTGTCGGCAAGGATAGAAGTAGCAAGGGCGGGGGCTGGTGGTTCCAAACATGGCTCGAGAGCTGATAACGAAAGCCACACAACAAAACATGACACCGAACCTGGCGGCAGTTTCACTACTCCGTCACACGGCTCGGTAGTTGATACTGGATCTGACCGCTCAAAAGAATCCAAGTTTGGAATTCGATCTGATAGTTCTAGGCTTAATCCTAGAACTACAATCAGAGATGAAACCACAAAACGAGTCCCGCGAGTCGGTTTCGCAACAGACAGCACAACACTTAGCTCTAGATCTATTATCAGTCATGATAACGTTACAGACGCTAGCAGGGCTGAAACCCCAATAGACCACGTCACGTACAGTCATATCGTCAGCTCCGGAACTGGATTAGAAGATAACAGAAAGATTTCTAGAACTGGATCTAGAAAAACAAGTATCAAAAAGGGTTCTAGAACGGACAACTCTACGCGTGATAATTCAGGAACCGAAAAAATTGATGACGATAATGGCTTTATTAAAGACGGTACTGAAATCAAAATCAGAAGGGATAACATCAATCCCAGGTTCTGTTCCGATAGCGCCAGGGCTTTTGCCTTGGTGGAGGACCAAGAGCAGAGCCAAGGCCGACGCACGTGGCCTGGAAGAGCTCGCCCCCCCTCCATCGTCGCCCCCGTCCCCTTGCCCGCCCGCTCCTGCGAAGACAACAGATTCTTGCACCTCAACTTTGCGCTGCTCGTCGATTTGAAATGGTTTGAAAAGGTATTTATTCTTTTCGTTTTTCTCCCTCTTTTTTTTCTTATTCTTCTGTATATTATTTTGGTTCGGGGGTATTTTCCATACTTGATATCATACATTTCTTGTTACGTGATATTTTATTATTTTTTACTCTAGTGAATACGTCACAAATATACCCAGCTTTAATCAAGAAAATCATAAAGATGTATTTGGGAGTATATATAGAAATATATGGGAGATGAATGACTATTTGTAAAAAGGACTTGGCTATTTATTATATCAAATTTACTATAAAGCCTTTTTTGTACTTAATTATTTATTTATCTCCCGTATTTTTAATTCGTTCTTGTCTATAATTCTATTTTTTACTTTAAGTACAGGTTGTATCTTGTATCCTTGAAGAGAACATCGGCCCCGAAACATGATGGCATTTTCAACAAATTAGTGTAAAAAACAAGGTATATTCTTATTAAACATGTTAATAATGTCACCACAAAATCATTTTGTTCTTATTGAACAAGTAAATAAAATATAGTTAAAATTTAATTTAACTCTTGCAAATGCTGGTCGCACATATTTACTACAATTTGAATATCCATCGTTGCCTACAAATATTCTAAATTCTACAGCGGGTACGACATATTGCTTGATTTCCGTGCTTTCCGAAACATCACCGCCTCCTTCAAGATCACGAGGATTGCAGGTATCTTGAGCATTATATTTTTTCATGATCTAGCAGCTTCCAACTATCCAGAATTGTTCCGAAGCATCACTTCGAGAGTATCACCTAGAGTGTAGTAGCAAAAACGTCGGAGGAGTTTTCCTCATTCAATTTTGAATAGAAAACGCTTATCTCCGTAACTCTCGACATTTTGCTTGCAATTTTTTTCAACTTTTTTTACCTATTTTCTGTAAAACGTTAGATTATCACTACATTAACTTTTCTGGACTTATACAAATTTATTTGCTTTGATACAAGTCAAATTAAATTAATGAAACCGTTATTAATTTTAAAATACTTTCAAAACAATTTAACGCATCTATAGAAGATAAAAAAATATTTTTTAATAGATATTCCTGGAATTGGCATTACTTGATGTGTACAAGTATTTTTTTTTATATAAAAACGACATATTTGTAATTTATGTATACGGAACAACACTTACATAACATTTTTGTAACGCTCTCTGTCCCTATTACATTAAAACTTTGTGATTTTTAATTTCACCTTACAACTTGTAATCAACACTGTCAATACATAGATAATTACACAACATTGACCAATTTATCCGTTTTAATGTGAACATTGACTGCTGCTGTGACGTTCCCTATTGTTCTCATTTTATGATGAACAATGTCCCTTTATACAAAATGGCGCATCCATAAATCTGCACCACCCTGTTGTTAAATTGCTCGTTTCTCCCACAACACTTTATCGTTTTATAGTTTCATTTTACTTTCTTATTTTCTACAAAGTTGACAGTTTCGGATACAAGTGAGACTCTTCTATATAGTTTAGGGTTAAGAAATTATTAAATTGAAAATTAATAATAAATTGATGCAATTTTACTGAAAAAAATTATTATTGTTTTTCTTCTTCATTTTTTTGCAGCGATATGCTTCACGCAGATCCAAAAATTTCGTTGTCGCGCATACTTGACCCAATTTCGTGTTACAAAAGTATTGCGTCGACAAAATAATTCAGCTAGGTGGATCAAGCAGTGTTTGTATTGTTGGGGTAATATTGCAGTATCATATCCCTATTCTATGAACCTACTTGTTCGACCCGACTCAGCAACAACCTTGACCCACCTACCTGAATGATTTTTTCAATTAAGACACTTTTGTAACACGAAATTGGGTGAAGTATAACGTCCACAAAGTTGTTGGGTCAGCATGAATCGTCTCCTTATATTTATTTTTTAATGAATCTTAACAGTACCATCTTTTTAAAAGACAAGAAGCATTTAACAATAGGTACACCAATAACACTGATCAAGCAAAATGCTAAACGTGAAATAATGAAGGAAAATTCGAAATATATCGGAATAAATAAAAATATTTGATATTCGATACATAATAAACCCAAATAAAAGTAGAGATAATAGGAGTGGGAATAAGAGAAAACGGGGAAGAAGTCTGGGATTATGGTTAAGAGAGGGAAAACAATAATATATAGTGCGCATGTATAGAAGGTGATCAGAATGAACCTAGTAATGACACTGAACTGTTTTATATAGTTCAAAAACGCTTTTTAAATATGCTGATATTAAATTTAAATAAATCAATGATTATTCGACTTACTTTTGTGGTGGACGAGCAAATAAGTGCTATTTCGCTAACGGAGGATTTCAACCTGACATTAACAATTCTTTATTTTAATAGATAACAGTAGTCTGTTTTAATCTAGGTGCCCTAGGCGTACACTCGGAAATTTTTTAGGTCGCCTAAGTCAATACTTTTTACACCACCGTAACCCATGCCGCTTTTTGAATTGTTTCATATCGCGGGGGAAAAATATTACTATGCAAAAAATTTGTGAGTATTAAATGAAAAATTGAATATGAAAATGGTTGTGATAATGAAAAATCTTTTTTCGAAGTCAACCGAGTTGACCTTGTTTTTAGTAAAACTATTTAAAACGCAAATAATATAATAAAATTAATTTAATTACACAAATATTAATTAAGGAATAAAAAATGGATCGTTGTGATTGTTTTGCCATGTGGAACGTATAGTAAGAAGTGTTGAAGACAGCAGGAACAGGACCTGGCCCAACAATAAATATTGGAACACAGCCGTGTGGAAAGCATCAAGTTAAGCGTGCGTGAGATATATTATTGTTGAAGCTGATGCATAAGTGGTGTGCCACGATACAATAATGTAGCGTTCTATCCTCTTTGAGTACTCCCACGAGGGAATAGTATGATGGTTAGTTGGTTAATTTATAAGAATAATAGGATGAATTTCATGCAGATTTTTGTATAGTAAATTGCATAAATATATTGTGACATTTCGACCATTGATGTTTGTATTTTCAATATTTTTCAAACTATTTTGGTCCCCTAAATATTTCAGCGCCTGCGTAAATACGCCACTGGAGACAATGTCCCGTTTAGTGGTTAGTACCTGTTTAGCTTATTTTGCGATTTAATCCTACTTCTCTGGGTGCAAACCGGCGCTACCAGTCGCAAAAACCCCTTGATTCCGTGTCGTTTTTGCGTATTCGACACCCGAGTATTCCCACGACCGCTACCTGCTCGGTGATTTCGCTTCTCAAGTTGGCCATCACATTTGGGGCGCCGCGCACCGGGCTTCTAATATCAAACCCACATTTCGTGAAGGTTCGCATATTACTCGGGTCTTACGACGTCGGTAAATTCGTTTCGGCGAAACACAAAGTTTTCTCTTAAATTTTTGGGAAAAGGGTACCATTACAAACGCTTCAATTCTCCAAAATACACTCAACGGGAAAAAAATGAGGCCTCTCATTCTTGAATTTCGGTTTTCCACTCGTGTTGTTGAGTGGTTTATTTTAGCCAATTGGACACAACATCAGAATTTTTTCGGATTACATTAGATTAAACATATTTGAAGCACTACTATATTGGAAAAGATATACGATTAAATTGACATTTTGAAGTTTTTTTTACCAATTCTTATGACACATTATTTTTTCTACATTCCAGATAAATCTAGGCCCAAGAGACAGGCTTCAAAAATACTATCTGAAATAAGCAATATTGCTATTTCTGTATCTTGACAGCTATTGGATAACATTACAATGCCGCCATTTTTTACGTTTTAAGTTTGACAGGTTTGAAATTAATGAATTAAATCAATCGGAAAACTCTAAAACGTAAACAAATGTTAAGTTATTCACAATTGTGAATATGGAGCTATCTAATTTATTGAATTCATCAATTTGAAACCTGTTAAACTTAATGTCAAAAATTGGCGGCATTGCAATAACTGTTATGATACAGAAATAGCAATATTGCCAATTTCAGAATACGGCCGTATATATATAATTCATATTACACACCACATATTTTTGATCAATTTTCTTTTGATTTTCTGCAAAGCTGTTGACAGTTTCAAAATTATATTTATTTAATCACAGTTTGATAAATTAGAAATTTTGGAAATAAAAAAAAGTATCAATAGTAAATTGAATATTATAAATAACCAGGTCCTTTTTATAAAAATTTATTTTTTGAATTTGTTTTCATGTTAGTAGGTACTTCATTATTATCCATTTCCCATATATAATTTTTATATTTTGATTATCTTTACTTCAATTTTTGATTTTTAATTTGTTAATATACAATTGTATCCTAACGAAGTGGCCATGGGCTCTGAATGTTGATATTTTTCAATACATTAGTGGTGAATACAGAATTCATTTTTAATAATTATATTAATAATGTCACCACAAAATTATTTTGCTCTTTTTGAAAAAATTATACTTGTTTGGAAAATATTTTGTCCAGCTTTTTACTTTCCTTTGATAGAACTTAATAGTATTATTTAATATTATATCCTATATATTAAGCGGCTTTCTCTAAAAGCTAGATAATTTTACGAATTACCGCAGGAGATCTGCCAAAGATATCAGTATGAATGTTATATTATTTTAATTTTTTTTTTACATATAACGTATATTTTGTATGTAAATGATTAATTAATTTTTCACCTTTACAGTAATAAACAACAATAGTTATAATGTTTATAAATTAAAGAAATAAATTTTATTAACTAAACAACTATGTTTTATAGCAGTATTAGTTGCCTATTTTTGAATTACTTTTATATATTTAATTTAATTAATTAAATATTATATATTGGTGACACAGATAAAATATACATTCACGTTGTACGAAAATATGTTTGAGGTATAGAATAAACAAATACTATCTATATGTATGATGAATATGAATGAAAAAATATACAAGGCGATTTGTATCATTTTAGAAGCGTAAAAAGAATATATGTGAACACTAAAACTCGTAAAAATATATTACAAACATATTTAACCCTCACGAGTACAAGAAATCTTTCTGTATACGTGCGTTATATTAATTACATGGTATGAAATATAGGGATGATAAAATATGATTCTTATTCTTTATTTGCGTAATTAACACTTTTCACATTTAAGTGAATTTACTGTGTTAAAATATTAAGTACCTACAATTAATGTAATGTGTATCTGTATTCTTGGCAAAGAAGGCGATTGTCTGTGTTTGTCAAGTTGTTTTTTTAAGTAAAACATCTTTGCGTTTTAAATTTTGATTCTCTACTCAAACAGATGCTTGTTAATATGATTTTGGTCGAATGAAAGATTTGTAAGCGTGTTTTTTTTTTAATTCACTTTATTTATTTTTTTGTTCAGTTGAACTTTGAGTCGAATTTCATCTAGAGTAAAAAAGAGTAGTTTATTTTTCAAAATTAGATTATTGATATACGGCACCGCAGAAAATTCACATGCCATAGCCAAGAGACTAGTTTAAGGACAAAAATACAGTTTACTTTGGTTGTGAATATCGTGGCGTATTTTTATCTCCTGTAAATCATTCTTAGTCAGTCACGTGAATATATTCCTATGGTGACAGTAAATATGCGACATATCAAAAACATTATTGCAGGTAGCAATGCTTGTCGATATTTTCTACACTTTTTGTAGTTAATAAAAAAATATTTCACAATATTTAATTTTCACTTAACCAAAACTTGTACTACACTACGCACAAGGTGTGTTTTAAATTTTAAATTTTATTTAATTTTTAAAAATTTAATTTGCTTTAAATTTATAAAATTTTTATTATTTTATTATTTTTTCATATTTTGGAGAACAGTCCGTCGCATCATCAGTTGTAAATAACAATTTCTTGATAAAAAGGACTGCTCCTCTATATAGAGACAAAATACCTCAGCCTGTATATGGTAAAATGCTTAGTTTTGTGAAAATTTAAATCGTTATGTTGCCCCATATCAATCTGAGACACAGAAGAAAATACAAGAAACATAGATTTGTAGAAACGCGCTCGATGGGCAAGTGTTACACCCGACACCGATTCTCTCTCTCTCTTGTTGCTCTCTCGGCATCCCCTCCCCGCCACCTTCGCCCACACTCACCCGGGGGCTGTGTGTACACTCGGGCACCGGGCCGCCTGTAAGCGCTTGATATGACGAGTAAACAACATCAATTATAACGGCATCGACGTGCCCGCAGCCACCCCACCCCACCCCACCCCACCCCACCCCCCGCGCGCCCGTCCCCCGTTCCTCCGCTGGCTGATTAGTTTTAATTGAAATTTAAATTTTATCACGCGGCCGAGCAAGATGCCGAACGGCACCCCCCTAACCAGTTGGCTTTCTATGATTTTAATAATTTCCATTTTAAATATACGTTACCGTTCATCTTTCATTTAAAATTATTTATATATTTTTGTACGGTACGAAGTACCACTAACCAATTTTTTTTACATATTTCGATAACTAATATTGTAGTGAACAGAATTTAGTAGGTTCGTATCTTCGAAAAAATATTAATAATAAACACAGTATAATGAATTGGACGTATTAATGCACAAAGGGTCCAACCCACAAAATGCTAAAAATTAGTTACATACGGATTTGGATAGAGTATATTTATGTGCTGAAAACGTCCAAGCTCTAAATGCTATAATTTTTTGTAAATTTAATATTTTTCTAACCGTTAAATTCACTCTTAAACTAAAAAAGTGGTTCGGTTGTTTTCTGCGGATTCAAATTTATAAATCCTTAGCAAAAGAATATTGCTTCATCCATGTGGTATGGACGCATCATGCAATTTTTCAATTTTACTACACGATAGATATTTTGAAACATCTAAGGGAGTTGAACGTTTTCTACGCCTCGGAATTTAATAAAGCATGATCTTTTTAGTTCAATGTTTTATCAAATTCCTATAACATAGATCCTACATAGAACAAAATAACTATTTACTGTTTTCATACATTTATACATTTTTCTGAATGAATTCGACTTCTAAAACGCGATATAGCTTAGTAAATAAAAATAAAATAAAATTACATTAAAAAATATCTCGACACTAAGCCATTAGTACAAAAAAACTATGACCAATTTTTATATCTAAAAGAATTCATAAAATAATATTTTCCAATAATATTTCGTTTTATGAAAACCTCATTTAATTAAAATTCCCAAATTTTCCAATAGAATATTTTTACGGAAAGTATATGTATATGTTGGAAAAGCGTATTATTATAATATCAATTAAATTAAATTATACATACGCTGTGTATACAGGTTGTCTCTTTGCTCGCAATAAAAAATCCAAATATTGTTTTAAAAAAAACATTAAAAATCTCTGCCTGTGTCTTAGGTGAACAACCAAGCGATTAGAAATTTAATATTGAATCCCCTCACCCAGAAAACTCACACTTTGTAAGAAAGTGTGAGGGTTTAAACGCATTTACACGGTACACGGAAGAAAACATAATCCAGTGCCAAGCAATAGTGGTACGAATCGCAAGAAAACACAATCCAGTCCCACGAAGTCATCGGTTACTGCTTATCTCCAGCGGAGAAACAGACTGAAAATATTTGTCAACATTACACAAAAGTTAAAACTGTTTACACTCTCGTTCGCCTGTTCCCGGCACTCGGAAGCGTTGTTTTTTATTGAAGTGCCCGACCTTTGCCTTTCAACTCGTTTCCATTTGAGCGGCTGATTTTGATATCCCGGCCATTTTGCGAGCTGCAGGTGTGCCAACACGGCGAACAAACAAATCGTAATAGCCTCCGCGAGGCGGGAAAATGACACAACACAATCGCGGAGGTAGGTACCTGGCTGTTTTGATAGGGATCATAAATCATTTGATTTTCGCGCAGACTTTAAGTCTGTCCTCGATAAATGAAACTCATTTAGTATGTTGTCATTTACGTAATGGCACAGAAACAATGTCGTTTTTTCTTCTGTTTTACAAGTGTCAAATGAGAGTGTTGGGTGCTATTGTTATTAATGTTTCAATTTTTTATATTATTTTGTTCTCACTATATTGTAAGCTGCTCATGTCCGCACAGGTTCTTCCTAGTGAGATGAGTGGCTAAAATAAAAAATGGTCATGACAAGTTTAGCCATGATATTTCATCTGGACGCTGTGGATGAAGAAATTAATACGTTTGTAAGAAACAATCTTTCTTATATCATCTTTAATTACAGTGTATTTGAGCCGTAGAATTACAAAATCCGCTCTGGACATTTTTAATTTTTATTATCGTCTATTAAGTGTTGGGATAAAGATCTTAAAGATCCAGACATTGTTATTTTCAGAATACAGATGACAATCTGTTATTATTTTTACTTTGCAACATCTACAGAAGCTACATTATAAATATCTTACAGGGGCGAATCTATCATATGGGAAAATAGGTATGGAAGCCTTTGGGTGTGTATTGGTCTTACAACCTAGCACATGGCTGGCTTAAGTGATCATTTTACACATTACAAAATCACCAATTCTACAGTAAGAACATTAATATTTTATCAAATTTTTGAAAGATGTATATATTTGAAGGAACTTTGCTATAGCCATATATGTTTGAAAATATTATTATTTGACTATCCCTCTTTGGGGATAGTCGGGATAATATACAGCCTTTATCAACCCTGAAAGTTCATTCTAAATATTGGTGACAGAATTTTGGAAATCGGATGATTGGTTCCGGAGATTACCTCATACATCCAAACTTACAAACTATTCCTCTTTATACATTAGTATAGATTTAAAGCTAGCTGGCGCACAGGAAATGTGCGCGAGAATTCGAATGAATATACTAATTAATATGCAATAAATATTGTAGTACTTACCTCATTTCTGAATTTCTAACACGATAAAAATTTTATTAGCTGCCTAAATAATTTTTCAATAATTTGAATTAGGTAGTTGAATTTAATTTACCAATATGCGTAACGTAGTATACCGCCTATAAACTCGTACAATATTGTATATTTTTCGCAATTTTAATAAAAGTAATTTAAAGGTATTGAGAAAGAATATTAGTACTCTACAGTTTTATGAAAATTTTCAATAAACTGCCAGAGGAATAAGAATAAATGATACGTTTATTTAAAAGGAAGCTTCGAAAATATGTGTTGTTTATATGGCAGTAAGATGAAAATATAATATAGATATATATATTATATATATATATATATATATATATATATATTATTGTGTCTATACGAGAGCACATTATATATTTTTATGTATGCACTATTTTATGAACAACTCAAACCATTATAATGGTTACCTAGGCATATATATCATCCGCGACATGATAATATAAATTAAAGATTAAAGTATTTGTTATTTTGTCCTCATTTTCATTGAGTTTGATACACAAATGGATACACATGATATTTAAGTAAAAAAAAACTAAAAATGTCATCTAAGCACAATCTCGGGAATAATATATAAAAAAATGGATATTTTTTCTGGTAATATTTGACATCCGTGACACTCTTCGCGAAATAACATTTTGTTTCTTTATCCTGATTTTTCCAATACTGAGCTCAAAATGCTTACACAAACATATTTTTCAGCTGCGCTTCATTCGTCCCAGCAGGTAGCCTTCTTTGTTCTAGTCCAGACTGGCAGCACCGCTAACAACCCTTAGCTTTGCAATGCTGAACTTTCAATATCTATTGTTCTGTCGCGAATTTTGCTAAACCGAATATTCTCGATCGGCCCACTACCGAGAGACTATCGCCTATTTCATAATCTAGTGTAGTTTCCGAGTATCGAGTGTCTCTAGTGTACAATAATTTTCCGTGTATCGAAATACAGAATATATCAATTTTTTATTTTTAAATGATAATTTATAGTATTTCATTGTCTATTTTAGCACAAGAGCAAGTCATTTTCATATTTGAGGCTCATTAAAATAATTATGACATATTTATATTGAGCATAACTCTATTACATACACATTGAAATAAGTTTCATGTAGAAAATATTTTTGTAGACATAAAAATGTAGTATGAAATAAAAAATTTCAATAATAAAAATATATCACAATTGTTACGGGACTAGCTGTGGGAGGCAAATGAAACACTTAAATAAACTAAATTAAAGTTTTTATTAATTTCACAAATTTTATTGGACACGAACTTAAGTAGAGTACTGTTCTTAAATTCAGTCACTAAATATTTCTGGAACAATCCACACACTAATTATCCAAATTTCTAATTCGTTCTTAAGTCTTCGTAGCACTTTCGTCACTTCTGAATAATTTGTCTCACAGTTACTGAATCTCGTCACTTAAATCGCTCAGGTCCACACTAGGCACTTCTCGCTTGTCGGTAGTAATTTGCGCCAAATATCTATCGCTGGACTCACCACTGGCGCTAGCAACACATGCTGCACGATTTCGCTTTCTTTGGTAATAATCCGCTCTCATCTCTGACACGCACTGATCTGCGTAGCAGCCGGCCTGTTTTTTTATATAGGTTATCGTTTTCTTGATGTTTCATTTAGAGAGAATTGAACAGTGCGTTATTCCTTCTGATTTTATCATCTCGTGACAATATACTTATTCTGGAGGGTTAATATTTAAAAATTATGATAGCTTTATCATATACTATTTACTACCCGACTTCGAAAAAAAACGAAATAAATAAAAAAAATTGCTAGTGAGTGCCCTATACGTTCAAACATTTTTTCCGAATTTTCTTTAAAACATTGTTTTAAAATCTTATTTTTTATTTAAAAATCGAAAAACATGAAACATACAGTGTGGCGTATTCTCTTATTTTTTGACAGTTAATTGGAAATTTCAAAGCTATACATCTCATGAAAATGTCTTTGCGAATTTAAAATGGTCGCTTTGGCCTGTAAATTCCAGGAAGAATAAGCTGTGCCAATTTCAGGACCATTTAAAATTTCACTTTATTTCTGAAGATTTTCCTTTTTATAATTAAAATATATTTATATATAATGACAATATCATCAAATAATTACGAACTGTATTTGGAATCCCAGAAAATAAAATAATGTAATGAAAGATATATAATAAACGAATAACATTAAATGGTTTATTTTACATATTTTTATAAGATTTTTTTTTACATATTTTTAATAATATTATTTTAAAAATTGTAGTTAATTTATCACAAGTAAACTACCGTTGTCCCTGGCATTTCGATAGATGATAAAGTGCACGATAAAATGGACGATAAATCTTCTTTATCACCTCGGAACACGGCTACCATTAGGTATCGAAATGTTGCATAAGAATGCTACATTTTGTATTCAGATTCCTTTCCTATATTTCTGCATCCTTTCATTTTCTCTCTTCTCTCACATCCTAACATACTAATATGATGGTGTTTCCTGAGTGTGTTACCATAAAACGGAGAAAAAATATTACGCCATCTTTTCCAAAATTTTATTAATTCAAACATCCCCCGTCTTGCTTCGTAAAGATTTATAGGCTCGTATATTTCTGCGCTTAATCCTGATGTATCGACGTAACCCAGGGTCTCCGATACACACTCTTATACAAAGTCTGTGTTTTCAATTTGATTATCACTAAATTAATACTATTAAACTCCAGGCTTTGACATATTAATTGAGTTAATTTCCAATAAGCAGAAATCGTTCTGGATTGAACTCTTTGAGGCCCGCTAGTGATTTGAAACTAGTTTCATCACCTATGTGTTTTGATTTGACAATTTTTTTAATTGCACTGTTTAATATACATAGTAATCTGTTTATGCTACGCTGCCTAGTAAAATTGATTCAAATCGTACAAGTATACAATAAGTATTCTCATGGTTACGTATAAAAATTTCATATATGTATTTTGTGCATTGTATACAATTCTCCATATGTGTTAAATTACAGTTTGATAAATTAGAAATTTTTTCAATTGAATATTATAAATAACTAGGTCCTTTTTACAAATAGTTATCTTTTAAATTTATTTTCATGTTGAGTGGGTACTTTATTATAATTTATTTTCCATGTATAACTTTTTAATATTTTAATTGTCTATACTTCGATGAAGAGGCCATGGGCTCTGAAACATGTTGATATTTTCAATAAAGAAATGGTGAAAACAATGTTTATTTCTATTAATTATATTAATAATGTCACCACACAATTATTTTGCTGTGTTTGAAGAAGAAGTAATATAATATTAATATAAAATTTATTGCTTAGGTTTAATTCATTGACTGAACATAAAATATTTAATCGTATACGTCACTGTTCAATGAAATAAAGTAGTTTTTAACATTTTATCTTCCTCTAAACATATATTAAAACTTTATCGTATTTTATTATTGTATATTCAATCAAAGTAAGCATTTATAATCGAAAAACTGCCATAGAATTATTATTATGGTTGATATAATATTTTTAAACTCAGGATTTGTGATGGTCTCAGAGGGTTATATAAGTTTTAGATAAAACCCGTTTAGAATTATTAACATCTATTATACTAAAAGCAACGTATGCGTAGACTTTTGTATTAATAAGCTACTTACGTCATCAAGTACACAACAACATAATCTACCATACTTCTTGTATTTCATTTAAAATCGTGGCCACCAGAATCACTGCTCAATGTTTATTAAATTCACTACGTTGTAGACCATAAAATTATATGTTGGGTGTAGGAAAAGTGTGGACCTACGTTATCGTTATCAGCCCGTATTTTTTCTCTGTATAGTGAAGACCTCTCCGTGTTTCCACAAATTTCTGTTACTGGCGTCCTGTTGTCAGGCTATTTCGAAATGGTGTCGAATCTTGTCAAACCATGGTGAATTTGGTCCGTCTTGTAATACCTTTCTATGCTATACGTTTGACTGAAATTATTTCATTTGATTAGGTTAAGTTAGATTAGGTTGGGAATCAAACCACTACGCTTCTGTTCTCTTTTAATATAATCCATATTTCCATACCTCGTTGGAGGTTGTCATAAGCGTCCATTTCCGTACGACCTAATGAATTCTATAGCAGTTTCTTTTTTCATATGATTACATTCGTAGTACACAAGTTTCTTTTTTTAACACGGTACCTAAATAGATTCCATAGAATACTGTGTATAAAAAAACATGTAAAAAAATACAGTAAAATAATAAAAGACATAGGTTTTATTGTATAAAAATCAAATCCAAGATGTCAAAAAATACAATTCATCGTGGTTCATTATATATTTTGCTTATATATTATTTTAAAAACTACATAAGTTTAACAGACAAACGCGTTTATTTACGCGTATATGGTACGAAATCACTTTAATTAAACAAAGGCAGCAATATCTAAAAAAATTTAATGCAGTCGAAGATTACTAATTTATTAGTAATTAGAGATTTTTTAGGAAAAACAGCCTATATAGACACATAAAATCTAGAATTCAGTACATTTCAAAAAAGTAATCCTCGGTGACAGCATTCAAAACATTTTTTTATTTTTTAGGATATTGCTGCCTTCGCATTCATACCCCACATTAGATGTATCCTTGGTACATGCCAAATTTACAATTTCTCTTATTTTGATCAAAAATTCAGTTATTGATAGCCGTGACTGTTTTTTCGTGAGTTTCTCGGATGTCTCTTGGTAATAAACCAAGCATGTGATCAAATTTCGTCGAAAAATTGTGTTTTTCATTTTAATTTATGGTAATTAGTTATTGGATTGAATTCGCTGTCATTGAAAATCGTGTAAAAAAAGACCATGTTAAAACAGAATCTGGTGTATATTCTTAGAATCCAATACATTGTCCACAATAAAGGGACTGCCAATTTTCTTTATCACACAAATTAATTCAATGACGATTTTCATCTCGCAGGTTTATGTACAGTAAAAAATAATAAAAGGTAGCCCACAAATTATACAATAAACCAAAACTGGACGCCAAGTATTTCAGAAGTGTGTCACACGAAAATCTTTTAAAATTAGTTAGTAGTATAACAAAAATGTTTTCGGCGTCTTTGTATTCTCGAGTTCACAGATGTTGCCTGAATATTGTAACGGTTCAACAAGAGCCGCAAATATTGCCTTATATCGACTTCACTTGTTTCAGGGCTGTACGGGTTATTTTAAACATTTTCCGACACAACCCAAACATCGTCAAGCCTTCCTTGCGTAGATCGCATGAATGCTAAATATGTTTCTGGAATCCATGGTCCAACTATTTCGAGTCACTGCAAATAGAATAATGATAGCCAATGTTATAGCTAACATTTGATAACCAGGCGAAAAGCACGTCAGTCAACTACCACACCATCTGAAACCATCACAATTTCGGCCTCCTCACTCTTCTGCGCCCTTCTGGATCACTCTACATCCTTTTTTTATTTATCAAAACCATATTTAATTCTCTTCCTCGTCGATTTAAAAGCTGTTCTTTGATTATTATTTGCCGTCCTTTATTTTTTTTCAATCTGGTGTATCCCAATAAATATTAGCATAAAAAATTCAGGGGGGCGCCACAGCGAAGTGTTTGTGAGGCGCAGTATTATTGTGAAATGTTGTTTGCTCAGCGCATATGCGTGGGCACGTTTTGCTTCCAATCAATCTTTTATACTGTACGAACTATCTGTAGCTGGGTGGCTTCGCAGGCAGCCGCTCGATGCCGGGAATATATTATTACAGAAGTAGATCTATGTACTGATTGAAGTGAAATTCTTGTTGTTTTGCCGATCCCGATGCGAATAGCAGCCACTCTGAAATTTTCCAAGTGTTTTCCGATATTTAAATTATTTTATTGTTTAAAAGTTGTTATAACGGACAAGCCAGTTACCTCGATCTTGTTAAAGAGACAGTGAAATGTTTAAGAAACATCTTTTACATATTAACATTGAATACAATATTTTTGTAGTATATAAATTACACAAACATAATTAAATGCAAACGCATATATCTTGCACACACTGTGTATGCTTAAATAATGTGTATAAGTATGCATAAATAAAAACTGATATAAACATATCATTTTCTAGTATGTAAACGAATATGCACATCACAGTTCAGTATGTATACGAATATGCAACAAGAAAGTATGTCTCACTGGCCCGCATTTACATCTTCCAGAGCAACAAAGATTACTCAATAATATTTGTTGTGCAGTGTGCTGCCTTTTACCGTGCGAGTCATTAAAGGTTATTTTCAATACTCGATTTATCTCCTTCTTCAAATCGTGTTCATTTATAGTAAACACGATTACCGCTCAATTTTTATGATTGACTAATCTTAATTGAATTTTCTTTTTCACTGACCCCAGCCAGAACACGAATTATCATAGATTTGGTTTTTTATGTCCGACAAAAAATGTATTATTCAGTTCTATAGGTACGAACGCACATTCTAACAACAAAGCATACAATTTAGAGGCTTGTCCACGTAATTTCTAATGGAATTTTCCAAATGGATTCCATTTTCGCAGACGAAAATCCGAGAGATTTGCGATAACAAACTCCGCCTTTGATTACTTGGACCGAGATTACATCTTATTTAAAAAAGTAAAGGGTCCAAACATAGTCCGTTTGCCCCAAAAGTTATTGTATTCATAACGTGATGAGGGTTTGTATTTGGAATTAAGGTCAGTCTGCGTTGAAAATTTTCTTCGCTTTATTTTCATTCTTGAAACTACAAATCTTGACATTTCTTATATTCGCATTCAAATCAATTTATTTCCTTTCTTCCCTGCTATTTTAATGTTATTTTTCTCATTTCCTTCTTTATTATTCTCGTTCCCCAATCCTTTGTTTACTTTTCCAATTATTTTTCCGCAATGTTTTCTTTGATCGGCATTATAAATGCACGTTGAAATGGCTGGAATAATTAATTCCCACAATTGAATTTTAATCGGTAATCATGTCCAAACCCATGTGATACTAGCATGCCTCCTGCAAAAACTTTATTAAATGTAAAATGTTATTTTATTAAATATAAAATGGCGTTTGTCTGCACTAGTCCACTAGTCCATAGTCATGTGCTGGAGTGTACATTATATTAGTTTCTTACAAGTCATTTGTATTTGCAACCTCCACTTCTATGAGTGTATAATAATAAAAATTCAGTTAATTACACAGTTTACTGAATCTTCTCTTTTTTACTTAGAAGCCAGAGTGACAACAGTGATTTAATTTTTTTTCAGGGATTGTTGGAAAGTGCGGAATTTCTTTGATTTTCGATTTTAGGTGCCAGAAAATTATAATATCATTGTCCGTAGCTCTTGATCTAGGTGTCAGTATTTATTTTTTTGTGAATATTATTGTTGCTTCAAGTCAGTTGTTCTGGTATATGTGTATCAGAATTCATGTTAAAGTGTTTAAAAATATTAAATATATAGAGTTGTCTCACGTTGAGTATAGAAAAGAGTTTTTCAGATTAATATTTTTATGGTAATAATAGTTTTAATAATTTTAATTAATGCTTTTCGTGCTTTTTCCAGTGGATCAAGTAGCGTTTTGGAGGTTCCCCCCATCCAATTTGTTCATAATTAATATACATTTAGTGCCATTTTAACATTTGAATTCCTTTCTTTTCAGGACCTGCAATCGGAGATCGAGACCCACCGAGATGTATACGCTTCCCTCAATGGCACTGGCCGCAAGCTCCTCGGATCTCTGGCATCGCAGGAAGACGCGGTGATGCTGCAACGCCGGCTGGAGGAGATGAACCAGCGCTGGCACCACCTAAAAGCAAAGAGCATGGCCATCAGGTTAGTCACGATTCAAATTTCTAATTTCAGTATTTGTAATGGTCGTAGGAAGATACATATTGCTCAGTGAGATATTGCTCAGTCAATATACAGGGAACGCAGTTGAAGCAATGAGGGGCAGACCCACCGCTTATCTAGGACCGTTTTATTAGCAAAAACTCGTATATCGTTCCTACTCATTCGCCGCCAGGTTGGTATTTTTTAATGCTAAAGGCAACCGTCCAACTCAGCGTTGCAAATCAGAATTGTGCCGCATGGCTGCTATCGAAAATTTTGCCAATTTGCAAAAATCATTGTCCCGTCAGTTCACTTCTTTTTTTTTTAAATATATAAACCACCCAGATACTTAAATACAGTAAGTTTTATATATAATAATAAAATGTAAAAATACAAAGGATACATTTATTTATTACGCAGTTGAAGCAAGTCTATAAATTCTAACACCTTGGGGTGGAATTTTTTGACGATGGGAGGCAGGAAAGTGAAATGGATGGAAGAATCGGAGCTGCGGCCGGCGTTTTACGTATTGTGCGTTGATAAGAAAATCCGAGCTTATTGTCAACATATAACTGATGTTTTCAAATCTGTATATAGGCCCAACCTTATATATGGCCATCAAATAGGGGAGTGAGAGCAAGAATCTAGACTACCGAGATGAGTTTTCTAAGGGAGACAGCGGGGGTGGTACTGGCGGACAGAGTAAGAAGTGGCAACGCAAGGCATGCACTCGGCACGGAGCCTCTACTCTTATATAATAGAGAAATCAAAATATGAAGTTACTTGAATGAATACCAAGAAGTATCCCCTTGGCAATCCCGGAAGAAGGACATTCGGTGGGTCGCCCCAGATTAAGCTGAAAGAAACAATAGAAAAAAGTATACGAAAACAGGATACGTCTTGACTGGTTAACTCATACGAGCACAAGACACGGGAATATGGAAGCACATTGTCCAATCTTTGGGCTCCTGACCTTACTATACTAGGACAAGGGGATGAAGATAATGATAATGATGTCTTTGGCAGATAAATTTCTCTGGTATTAAAAAGAATTGAAAAAAGCATTCAAAAACGAAGATGCATGAACACTCCTACTTCTCCATCCAGTTTTCTCTAAATGTAATTTAAGCAACTTTTCGTTACTCTGAATTCTTGCATGTTCTTTCGGAATCGTCTTCAAATGATATTCTTTTCCATTTAGGTAAAAGTTTTTTTTCTTGTATTATATAGATTTCAAAATCAAACGAGAGAATAATCAAGCAAGTTGCTTCCGTCATAGAAGAAGTTAACGTATATTTCAAGACAACACACATTTTACGAAATCATCACCTTGATTTGATAAGGTCGTCACCTTGATTTGATAAGGTCAATTTATTAATGTGACCATTTTATTTCATTTTTTTACATAAATATCTCCTTTAAGAGTCTTATTTTCTGATAAGTATATCATTTCTAACAAATGCTGTATTCAGACCTCGCTTTCCGTTTAATGTTCATAGTTGAAGTTAAGCTACAGTTGTGTCTTCCTATAATTCATCTCACGTAGTAAAAGTTTAATCGTGTCAACCTAAGTGATCGAAGCTTTTAACTTCCATCGTACTATGTATCTGTCGCCCAACATAGCATAAACTATAATATTACCACTTGTTTATTCGAGTAGCCTAAGTTACCATTTCAAAATTAAACATTTGGGAGAATTTGTATATATTTAACATTCCGACTTATTTTTATTTTCTACTTTGCCAAGTCGCTTGCCAACCTGGTTCATTACATTAATTATTTTTATTGTACGTTTTTTACATGTATAAATACATATATTAAATAAAATAAAGTTTTTATAATATTTTCTCTAAGATGCCTAAGTGAGTTCTTTTTATGCGGTCTATTTTCTTCAATTAATACATCTTCTTAATAGAGTGACATGTTTAATATTTTTTTAAAGTTTTCAAATAATATCATAAATTACATCACTGCCATTTCCCCTCAGATATAGGATAAGATGCCTAAATCTTCTGTCCTGACATTGCTCCTAATATGTATATGAATTATTATTCCTTATATGTTTATTTTACACTGTTAATTAATTTACTTCGCAGCTATATGCTCAAGTAACTTTTCTTCCGCATACTTTTGTATACTTTTATAGTTTCACTTCTATGCTGCCATCGCTACTCAAATACAAACCAATTAACTTGGTAATTAAAATGACAACGTTTCATATTGATCGTGAAATTTTCATGAAAAATTTAGTGTAATATAGCAATTTTTATTAGTATATACTAATTTACTAATGTAAAATACATTATTTTGAGATACATCTATATATTAGATGATTACCTAAGCCCATGTTTACTTCCTCACAAAAAATTACGATTGTCAAATTATATATTAAATTACATAAAGATTATATGTGAAATTATTATATAAAATAATAAAAAACAAAGAAATGTTAACGTGATACCTATATATTTTAATTTTTTTATTAATTGTAAAGTACGTTTAATAGAGTATTATAAAGTTTCTGTTTCAACCATTTTAATAAAAACTCTGCCTGCGTTGTTAATTTTTTATATTCATTGTTTGGAAGCACCTGTTGAGAAAGATCTTCTAATACTTGTAATAATACGTTATAGGCGGGTGAATTGAAAATATGAATTAATATAAATTATTGAAGTCTCACAAAGACGAAGCTATTTACGTGTATGAAAATCTTTTATGGGGTAGCCTATAGCTTATGATCTGTATGCGCTGACTTAAGTGATCACTTTACAGTATGTAATATTCATGTTGAACCACCGTAAGAACATCCGCACGTTTTTAATATAAATAACTTCGTCTCTGTAAGACTTCTATACTTATCTTAATTAATAGTTATCTCTCTGTGGACAAAATCCAGTAATTGTGTTCTCAGTACATGAATATAAAAATATTGTTAAAAAATATAAAATTAATCCATTTAAATATAACTTTGTATACGTACGCATTATTACGATACGTACAGATAGATATGTGATATTATTCGAAGACAATAATTGTTGTCTCCAAAACAAATGTAATTTATAATCATTATTTTAAACGGAATACATTTCACATCGATATTCTTAGCATTTTCTAAGTAAACTTCCTTATGCTACCCTTTGGACTATCTTAGTAGTCTCCTGGGACGAGGCTCGAACCCCTGACCACTTTAATCACCAGAGCGGTGTCTGACCACTAAACCGAACAAACATGTCTTAATTTCAAGCAAATTAATTTCTTGAATCAGTAAGATTTATAATGTGCTGTTATACTGGAGACGGCGTATATGCTAGGCAAAGAGAACCCGCATCTCGTTTAATCAGATCCCGGATTATCGGGACTCTGCTGTATTTTGTCCATTTTGTGACGAGACATCCAGATAATTACTAAACACCGCATTCATAATTCAACCTAATATTGCAAGTAGAAGTTGTCCTTGAAAGACGAAGGATATCCTGGCTACATAAATAAATAAAAACACATATAAAGGGTATAGCTAAAAATTTCCAATCAAAACTAGATATCTCATTAGTGACATCTGTGGAATGAAAAAGCTTTGGATTCCGGTCAAGCTAATGATTATAACAACATACAACATATAACGGGTTGTAAAACTTAAATATATATACAACTTCCAAAAATTGGATAGACGTGGTATTTTATCATGGGTAGAAATGGTTGTGTAAAGTGATCAGTTGAGCCAGCCGTACGATAGGCCGTAAGCCCTTTGAACACCTAAAGATTTTCATACCTACTTTCCCATAAAAAAAATAATTTCGTCTCTATGAGACATCTATAATATATATTGATAAATAAAAAGCTGGAAAAATCTGAAGCAAATCTGGTATTTACTATCCAATTACACAGTAAAGACAGCTGCAAACAATATAAAGATTGAATATATCAACGCTTACGTTCAATAATCGGATAAGTTCTAGAAGAAGATGATAGTTTGTATGTACCTACATCAATGTTGCGATATTTTATCCGGCAGTGAGCACAGAGCTTTAAAAAAACTGTTCTTTTTCCACAGTTTTATTCGTTAAGGATTTTGTGAAAATGGTTTCACGCTCATGTCAAAAATAATCCTTTTGCCATTGCGAAGCATTAAAAGCTTGAAGTTTACTTGACACGATACACGTGTCAGGAAGTGTTTCCTGTCAAAATGTTACACGTGACAAAATTATTACGTTTAATGCTTATTTCGCCATTATTACCACGCCGGCATATATTATATACCGGGCTAGTTTAAATCATACTATTTTACGCTTATTTTATTATTTTTTATTCATATTTCACAGGCGTGGCGTGGATAGATTATGTATTAATGATGTTAATTATTTTACAAATATTGTATTAATCATCAATAAACGTAGCGGAAACTATTCAAATGAGTCGCTGGAGTAGTTTGGTCATACACAACAAATGAATGGGAAGGTAATGGTATGAAAACATATTAAGCGACTGTTGATGGCTTGACCGGGTAAACCTGAATGGAAGTTGATTCAGTTAGAAGCTTCAATAATCGACGACCTTGCATGAGAAGATGTATGAATGTGGATGAATCGAAGGTTGTATCAGGACAGAAGAGTATGACGCTTCATCCATAAACAAAAAAAAATTATTCAATGATTTTGTCCATTTAAATATAATCACTAACGTCATGTTTTAAAAAAATATTGCATATATGTGGGGTATGAAAGCAAAGGCAGCAATATCCAAAAAAAAATTAATGCCGTCATCGAGGATAACTATTTTATAATGTATTGAAACCGATATTTTATAGAAAACATAGCCTATAAATGTAGGTTTAAGAAACATGATTTTGAAAAGGCTAGATACATAAATTCTAGAATTCAACATTGTAAATTAGTAATCCTCGGTGACTGCATTTTCATTTTTTTTTTATATTGCTGCCTTTTCTTTTACACCCCACATATCTTGTATTGTAACCGTAGGGTGTTTTTTTACAGTTATAGAATTTAAAAATGAAATAAAATAGATAAAAATCGTGGAATAGCCAGATTATTGGCTTTATTGGAGAGATAATTTCGTGCCATTAGTGCAATTACCTTCAAGTCTCGATCGTGTGTCGCTTTCACACACTTCACAATGAAAGAGCAAGGGGTCCAATGGTGGACAATCCGATGGACACCAGACAAAAGTAAAGTTCATGGTATCAAATGCAATCCATCCATCCTCTGCTGTGCTACTTATTTTAATTAAAATAAAACACAAATCACTTTGTTTTCACTACTTTATTAGATTAAACAATCTACATGTTTCGAGAACAATGTTCCCATCTTCAGGATTATTGTGTACTAAAAATTTTAAAAGGTTGAACCAAGCAAATGTGTTACGGTGAAGGGGCGTGTGAGACGGTTGGTGAGGGGAGGGTGGGGGGTTCGAGGTGTTAATTATTATGGGTCATCTGGAGAAGATGGAAAACATTTCCATTAAGAAAGTGGAAAAATATTCAAAATAGGATCATGCAAAAAATTTGTCTGCGTATTGATTATATTAGAATTAATATTAACGTTTTTCCTAATTTCAAGTATTTCTAATTTATTAGTTTTCATTCATTTGTATTGTTTTACTTAACTACCTATACCTTCTTACTCGTCTCATAACGAACCAAACATCAAGAGTTGAGCAATTAATTGTGTACTCATTTATCCATAATGATAATAAAAAAAGGTAATTTAAAAATATTAATGTGTGATTAGTTTTAGTACACTTGATGTTCCAAGGCATTTTTACGATGATAAATTTAAAATGTATCTAGATATTATGATATAATCGCTGGTAATTACGCCAAAGTATGAAGTTTAGTCGAGACGCAAACCCGGCGAGCTTAGCCGGGCTTAATTACGTTATGGGGAATTCCTCAAACTTGTTTTTATTACTTTTTTAGTGTAATATGGCATATTAAACTGAAAAACTGGTCGGGTTCGAACAAATATACATTATTCTTATTCACCTGTTGTCTTCTGTTAAAGGTCAGTGAACACGTTGCAGTATGCTTACATATCCTGTGTAATATTTAATTTTTTATTGCCGCTTCAATAGTCCAAGAGGCCCAATTACAGAAGCGAAACACAAAACATCCAGTGAATCACATAGATAAATTGTGACCTCACCGGGAATCGAACCTCGGTGTGAAAAGCCAGTGTCATACCCAATGGGCTACGAGACCGCCAATATTATATATATATATATATTATATATATATATATATATAAAATAATTTATTTTTAGTTATCTTATTTTTTTATTTATCTTTGACGATTGGGACTTCTTTGTGGATATCTGAGATGTTTTTAAATGAGTAGGTATATAGTAATTGTTTAAAAAACACTTAGTATTTTTTACTACGTAAAATGGCAATTTTCATTTTTATACAATACTAAAAGTATGTTTGCTTAGCTTCACAAATACGTCATCGTGCGTAAATAAATCAATTAAATTAATATTTTTATTTGAGAATGTCTCAGTAATTTTGTATAGTACTTTTACCCGTATTTTGTATTTTTTTTATTTGAAGAGATATAGCGAATGTTATAAAAAATAAGTATTTAAAGGGAATTTACATTCTTACAAATTTTCCAGGCTAAATATGCTAAGGATATTATCGCTTACCGTTTTTACAAGGCGGTATTAAATATAAATTTTTTTACGGACAAAATTCACAATATTGGGTCGCGCCGAGGACTGTCACATGTCTTAATACACGTTGCTGACCTTTCAACCCGCGCACTCCACACTTGCGCGATGATACTTTGTCACGTATAACTTGTTGATTTATTATAAGGTCAATTCTTAATCGTATTTGTTAATTTACGACAATCTTTGTTTTGTTTTGAACATGATCTTTAATTTTTTTGTAATTAAAAATATTCTACAATTACCTTTTATTAACTAGGGTCAATAACGACATGTCGATGGTCTATGTATTTGTTGAAAAATAAATAAGTGAGACACGGTCACAAACAAAAATATTTTGTTAACAAATTTTGTTTAATTGTAAGTCGTGAGAATTCCCTGAAATATTGATGTCAAGAGGTCACTTTGCAATCTAAATTGCTTTGTTCCCCCGTGAAATGTCGGTAAATTTTGGTTTGAATAGGACTGATACATTATTACTTCACACTGTGTAAAATTACAAATTCGTAACGTAGGCACAACAGAGTGATGTTTCTGAATGCTTGTTACATTTACGTAAGTTGAATGTAAAGTTATTTTGGCTTTGTAATATCTTATTCAAAAGATAAGAGCACCCTTACACATTATTCAAAATTATGTGCAAAAGTGTTATGTCAAGTTATTTTCCGATAAACCTACTTATTAAATTCTGGAACACGAGATTATAGTTTTGATAGTTTATGTGTACGAAAGCGATAAGAAAGATTTTTTTTTTTTTTTAAATTCTGTCTACGAATTTTATTTTGACAATTCAAAATTTTATTGTTATTTTAATGCTTGGAAAATAAGTTTCATAAGTGTTTATATTGTCTCCTTAGTATATCTTTTGTAAGATAAAATCTTTTTATCACACTTATCATAACGTCTGAACGTGAATATAACAGTACATTGTACTACCATGATGTAATATGTTTCGTTAATCCGATATTGTACAAAATTTTGTTTGTTACAGTACAGTACAAGTACACAATTTCATAAGATTTATTGATCCTTAGGTACGATTCTTGAATTAAAATAGTTAAATTGATTATTATTCTATTATAACTAAGTTGAGGTGGAGGTTTATTAAGATGTAGTTTAAATCTTTCTCATCATCAAAATATTTTACTCTTGAATATATTTGTATATTATTAACATGTAAGAAAAACTATTGATATTATTATTCCCAAGTTAACGAGGTACAGTATAAGCTTTCTCAATCAGAAAGAGTGTAATACCTTGTGGTTTTAAATGAGTATGAGTATGACTCTGTCGATGTTAATGTGTATTATATATAATATACGATTTTAGTGTCTATTATAATGTATAAACGATTTTGACTTAACAATAAATAAGGATAAAATATTCATATATTTAACCACATGTTTTTGTAAATATGTGATGATTGTTATGCATGCCGCAGTTGGAAAGTAATTTTCATGTCGATTTTTAAATCAAGTTTTGATAGAATATTTTGAGTATGTTCAAAATCTTTTTTTTTCAAGAACACCGTACTGGATTTAATCCCCAGGGAAACATCATCACATATATAATGGGTGGAATCGGAGAATTTTACACAGTGTAAAGTGATCGCTTAAGCCATCTGTACGATAGATCGTAACTCCTATAAACACCAAAAAAAAGTCTTTTGTAACTGCCTTTTCGTATAAAAAATAAGTTCGTTTCTGTGAGACATTTATAATATATCTTGATTAATAATTTTTAACTTAATTTGCTCCATTATTAGCCAATTTTTTTTGCAAACCAAGTGATTGTGTTGTTACCTAAGAACTCAGATTTTATAATTAATAGTAATTTTATTTGCCATGAGATAAGAAAAAAAAATTATCATCTAATTATCTCGTACTTTTCTCTTATTAATGAAAAGATAGATTTCATCCAAGTTGTGAAAACTTTGAGGAGAGCTGTTGGTTCTAGCCATTCATTACCAGCGGTTGCCACATCCGGTTATGAATTACGACCGACTACCTACTTCCGGTTAAAGTAGAAATTAATTGCCAGCCGTGCCGGAACGTCTTTACAATTCGGATGCGCTCACCTCCTAGATCATTCCTTGCCCTATCTTTTGATGTTTATTAATCAACCCCTCTGGAGGACTTTGTGCTTTTTATAATTTATTTTGTTTGAAATAAAAGCGCTGCACACTGAAAGGATTCCTATAGTATATTTTTATTTTACAAAATTATCATCTTGCCGTTTTCCCACGATGGAACTCATATATATATTTTTTTTAAATGTGTTTCATTTCTATCTATTATTTTTTGGTTAGTTTTATCTCTTTATCTTATTTATCTGGTATATTGGTTTAATTATCCTTATTATTGTTTTTTTTTCAAATGTTTTTGTTATTACTGTTTTAAAGTAATCATGGTTTATATATATTTATTTAAAGTATAGCGACATAATTAATGAAATGAAAATATCGACATTTTTCAGGGTCAATGAGCCCTTTGTCAGGAAACAATGTATATTAACAAATAAAATATCAAAAACCAAAGTATAGACAATCAAAATGTATGTTAAATCGAAGGCTCTCACGGGTACAAGATATGTTAGTTCTAACTACTTTGGGGGTAATCCGCGTCAAATTCGGGTCTCTGCCAGATCTCGAACAGATCTCACTGCTCATCTTCAGGGCGCCTTGTCGATAAGTCGATAAACTAAATACACAAATATCAAATAATGAAACTAAATTTTCTCTTTTTTCTTTTAATTAAATTTATATGTTTAATAATATAT